>JWJA01004696.1:0-15075 GCA_000812885.1 Lanzia echinophila
AAACTGACCTGGCTTCTATTCTGAATTGTGGTGACGAAACAAGTTCAATTGCCAGTTTTGAGTAGGCACATAACGTCTAGCACTCCCAACTTCTTCAATTAAACATTTGAAATGCCCAATCCTAAGTCACTACATTTCATAGAATCGCCAGAAGTTTTAGGAGGGAACCACTCGGGAAGCTGGCAATTCAACCAAAGCCGATTAACTCAACTTCTTTCATTTCACTTTGGAGCCATCTCATCTTTCCTTTCTCTGAGAGCAGTTATCAGAATGCATCGATATTCGAGAAGCTGTATGTATCACTGTATGAAACGTTGGATTGCACCAATCACAGATGTACTAAGTCGGTACTCTTTCGAGTATACAAGATGTTTTCAAACAATGGCATTGTTTCGCACATGGACATGAAAAGTGCTCATCAGTGCTTGCCGCGACTCTCGTGACTTCCACCACGCGTTATGAAATTCCTGATGGGGGCTCGACACACATCTCCTAGTACCTCAAACAAATATCAAACTCCATTGCGGTCACTACCCATTTTCTCTCACATCTGATTATCGTGGAGGGGATTTCCGTTTGCTACTCTAGCACCTGTCAGTGTTTTAATCTCCCCCAAAACGAGAACTGGCCGTCAATGGTGTTTGGATCAGGGGTTTGTAAATGAATTCGTTGCATATTTATGGAAGCATCAAGGAATGTCGGATTTCGTCTCATCCGGTTCATCGAAACCGAATTTCATACCACACCCTCCGGGCTGCGCACCCTGTTATCACAGCAGCTAACTTTAGGTATGCTCTGGTCCGGCGTGCGAGAGAAATAAGGCGTGGTGGTCATGCAACTACCATATCGCTTGTGAAGTTGTGTGCCTGGCCATTGACAAGTCGTATCAATTTCCAACGCACGAGCCATCCACGAGACTTTTCAATTTGCTGGGGGAGGCACCCATATTACACTATATGGTGATTCAGAGTATATTCTTACGTTGTTTGTATGTCTGTCAGTGTTCTCGTGGGAGAGAAATCATTGGTTGTGGTCTCACTTACCTGGTCTGAGCTTTGGGTAGATTCGGTACGTACCATCCCGAGTTCAAGACTTGAAAAGGCAAAGTTTGGGAGGGTTCAACAAAGATGGCCGGTCCACAGCATGTACCATCTAATCCAACATTACTTCAAGGCAAAATACATGGAATTGTGAGGCTCCACATCAAAAGGAAGGATACCCATGTCCTAGGCCCAAATTTGGATCGGTAGTCGACCGGATACCCACCACAGACGCTAGTCGAGAAAATTCTTCAACCTCCCCCACAAACCAACATCAAAAACCACCGGAATATTTAATTGTATATATATATTCAAACAAAGACTGCGTTTCCATCAAATATGACAAAGCCTGCCCGGCTAGCTCAATCGGTAGAGCGTGTGACTCTTAAGATTCAATAGATCTTTGAGTTCTAATCGATATCACAAGGCTGCGGGTTCGACCCCCGCGTTGGGCTCAATCCCCTTCGTTTATATATAACAAATTTCGCCCGGCTAGCTCAATCGGTAGAGCGTGTGACTCTTAAGATTCAACAGATCTTCGAGTTCTTGATTCGACATCACAAGGTTGCGGGTTCGACCCCCGCGTTGGGCTCAATCCCCTTCGATTATTCTTTTTATTTTTTTGCTCTTTACTCAAGTTTTGAGGGAGATACACTAAAAGAAGTGATTGCAATTTTTTGCGCCTCTAGTGGGGCTGTTTGGGCTGATGCTCGAGCCTCCTTAGCTATGAACCATTGCTAGGCAATAGTTAAGAGGTATGTGAATAGAACTAGTCATTAAAACCAAGAGTCCATCGAAAGTTTTGAAATTCTCTCGGTGGCTGTCAATATTGTTTGATTTCCGGCGAAGGTACGGAATCGGGTTATTGTCAAGGCTGTGGAGAGCAGGCTAGATGTCAAAATTAGGTGAAATACGAAACATAACACAATGGCTACTGTGGACAGCTAGGAGCTTGCCGTTTCTGTTCTGATGATTTGACAACTTGATGTTATACAGGCAAAAATGACCAATGTTCAAGATGCCGAAGTTCTCCCGACAAGCTTCTACACTCACACTCCCCGGTCCAGCTCAGTACTGCTGTACTTCGATAGTACATGTACAATAATTTAAAACCTCCAATGGCGTAAGTAAAACCTCCGGTTTGTATGGTATAATACTCAACCACATGGCCGGCACACCATATCCTTCCGTGAACTAAGACAGGAGCTCACTCAATCTTCAAGTGAACTTAGTGAAAAACTTAGCAGTACTCGTCTAATCGCACCGAATAGAGCCAATCAAATCGCAATCCCAAAATGCGTCAACGGTGTATTCAGTTGTACGAGTAGGGTCCGCTGCTCGGTACGAATCATTGGGCGGGATCGTGAGGGTTGGGTCCGCAGGACTTGTGGTACTTGTTACGCTTCAACTAATAGTGGTGTATGTCCCGGTGAATGAATATGGTGATCAGTAGGATGGGGAGGCTGTAGATTCTTGAATTGGAGGACTCTGTTTGTGTGATGGCTTAAGGGGCAGCCAGGCTGGAATATGATTTTGGTTGGTAAGTGGTGTTTATGCCTTCTTATTTACTTCTTGATACGGGGTATATTTTGGTGAAAATCCAGCAAGTACAGTTGGATTTATAGCATATGCATACCAATTTGATTCAGTCGGGAACTCCAACAATGGTTATGGACTGCTTTCGGCACAGAGCCGACATGGTACGAGTACGAAATTACTCGCCTATTTCGGCGTACTGCTTGGTGATGTCGGTGCCATCGTGATGTGTCTGATACACTCTGATTTTCAGCAAGACCACTGCAAGTCTAACAGGGGAGTATTTAGGGGGGGATTCACAGAATTTTCATTGAATGTCAGGCGCATAGTATCCGTGGTATTGAGGTCACTCTAGGAACTTTCATCCACTATTCAATATTATATGTTAATCCGAATGTGCCAAGTAGCATCGCCATGCAATGAACTGCTTGGTATTCGTTCTAAGAATATGACGAGACGTAAGAAACGGCCACCACTCAAAAGCTAAACTAAGCTAAGCCGACCGATTACGGCTAGTGCCAGTATGGTACTCTAGGAAGGAAGATAAAAGGACCATGGGTTGTAGCTTTCAGGAGATAAATTGAAAGACAAAAGCAACCAGAAGATATGAACAAGGAGGACAACTTTCTGGGGTGGAAGTTACGTCTAGTTGTTTGAAGTAGGATATTATGTGTCTTGGTATTGAGGAGTCCAGGGGTGTGGGTTGAATTTGATCTCATTCTCGTCTGTAAAGATTATTGCTGTCCTTTTACCTGCGGTCCGACTTGAATGCGATGCACATTCTATCGTCTCATCTGCTCCTCCAAGTCACTTTCATCTCCTCATCGACTTTCCCCTATTGTTCTCATCCCACTCCTCTTTCATCTCTCAAAGCAAGGCACCCTTTCGGATAATTGAAGAAAGGATTTCTCTAAAGAGTTCGAGCTGAACATGGTACCGTGATTCCGAGGAGATGAGACCAGGTAGTACTAATACACATCGGAGAATATCTAGCTAAGATGCTGTGCTGTTGTTCCACATTGTATTCTCCGATGTGTACTGACATGAGTGAGTATTTTTCTCCGATATGCACTTTTGTCTGACGTATTCTCGTATTCAATGCACACTCTCATCCAATTTGGAACGTCATCTAATTCATACTCATGCGATGATTGCTGAATAGTTTTACCTAATACACTCTATCATGTTATTTGTACTTGGATTGACGAGATTGAGCTACTCCAAATATGATACCAAGCTCTATATGTAATCCATAGGCCCAAGTCAAGGGGGGAGATTATCGGCTTATATTGGCTGGGATAAACGAGGTTTGTTACGATGGCTCGACGAATCAGCGTTGTAGGTGCGAGTATATGAGGTCCTATCCACTCTCATCTGTTTTGAATATATAATGCAAATCATCTGAAAATCAAGTAAAGATAAGAAATCGAATGGTACCGATGTATCATTGTCGTTAGTTTACTGCAGCCACTGTCCCTTTACCAAAACTAACTATGCGAATCCTTCATGAACAAATGATTGTCCATCTCCTCTTCTAGCCCATAAACAACTTCTAGCTAGCTCCCGAAACACAGTGTCGACTTCGACTTCGACATCATCTGAACCCTTTATATAATTTGTCTGCATACTTTGCGTTGCCGCAAGAATCCAGAACTTTACATTCTTTTTATGCAGGAAATATCTACAATCCCTTAGCTCCGATCTCGTGATTTCGGATGTCTCGAGGCTGGGCCAATCTACCTGTATAGACTCTTTTGTCTAGTCATTGGCACTTTAGACAGGACCTGACAATGGCACATAATTTGAGAGAATGTGCTGAGCAAAGTCTCAACTGACTTGAAGTACCTTGTCTTATTCAAGATGGACTGTATCTTGGGGTTTTACATACTTGGAGAAAGTCAGATGCAAGAGAGATTAGAAATACTTTAGGTTGCGTCTCGGATGGAAGTTGACGTTTATTACATTTGTTGGGACGATAACCACCATTTGCGTCGGAAATATGAGCTTAGAAGGTAGTGTGTTTTCTCTCATACAGTATATGTTTATCACTGGCATCGAATTACTTTTTTCATACTTCGAAATTCTTCTAGCATAATTACATCCAAAGCATCCAGTATTTACCCGAATAAATAACAGACCAAACTCTTCCTCTTCTCATCTCATCATGTCCACTAATTACTCCCGCTGTAATGTCTAGCACCCATAGCACCCTCCAGCAGGACGCGACAAGGTACTCAAACATTTATATTGGCAATGCATTCTTGCTGCAGCCTAGGCCAATTGCGATACCGGATTCATGTCCACCATAACTGAAGATCCCGCACTCAAGATTAAAAAAGTCTTTTTATCTCCCTTCGAATGCTCAATCAGACGGCTCGGACCAAAACCTCCGGGCTAGTGAGGCAATAGGAGCAAGTGACATGTGGTATGTGGCAAATATATAATTCACTTGCTATCTTCTTCGTGTTGAGGAATATGGCGAGAATCATGAGATCGTGTTTATATTAGAACGATATCTACAGTACGGTCAACTCGTCGACTACTAGGTCCACATTGTCATTATATCCACAAATCCACTTTTCGATATCACAACCTTTAAAATAGCGGAGTTCTACTTGTGCACTGACACGATTGAGCTTCGCTATAATCATGGGTCGCACGGGTCGTATGGTCTTGAAGGAGGAATTGGTATTTGGAGATGGAATGTCCATGGCTGGACTTCTCCGGGTCGTACTATGTACTGATATCGTTACTTTTGTCCGATGTGTCTTCTATTCAATTATTTTCTCTCTCAATATACGTTCTCATCTCTTTGCATAAATTGTCTCATCCAATCTATATATTTAATTTACGCACTCATCTAATACAAAGATCTCGAATTCTAGCTTCAAATTATATGCTCATCCAACCCAAGAATCTAACTTCTACATCATCTGAAGTTCAGAGTATAACGAAAAATGGCGGAAATCTATTAAATGTTGTCACTTTACTAGAATCACTATTAGTTTACTCAATGAAAATGTTGGAGTTTTCAGAATTACCGACTTGGACACCCGTCTTGTCGATGTTGGTGCTATATGGTTGGTATACAAATAACCTCTAGTAGTTTTCCCGAACAGAGCCGGCACAATGTTGAAATATGCAATAAGCACGGGTCGCAGTGCCTATAACAGAAACTAGACTTTTGGAGATTCTTTTATGCACACGAAATCCAACTCTCTCAAGCTAATGATGTCCAATGTTGAACCCATTTAGGTAATCAATCTTTCTTACCCCACTAATAGTTGATCATCGGTGGCCAAGACGGCACCTCAAAGTTGCATACTATTCACTGTCGATGTTCCAGCCCAAGAACACAGCGGTTGGGAATATGTTCTTCGGAACCGGGTCATGTATTCTGCAAGGCCAGGAAGATTATAAGTGAATACTACCACTTCTATCTTGTCCTACGGCCCCACTAACTCGAAGCCTCTAATCCCAGCTGTATGATAGAGGAATAGATTTGTGATTTAAGGGTATAAGAAGACTTCTTCACCTCTACCGTAAATCTCGAAGAACATTAAACCTCAGCATACCGGGCTCATCTAGGCTCTGATCTTGGATTTCTGCAATTGTCCAGTCCAAAAAGTAGGGCGCGATATAGAACAAATCATAACATGCGGGGGAGCAACGGCTGACAATTTCGAAGCGGGAAACTAGGGAGGGCTTATTTCCTCTGGGTTTCTGTCTGGTTTTCTGATAACACCTCGGTTATGTAAGAGAGTATCGGATAAAATATAGGGATCAGTACCTCTCTAATCTGCGAAGTAGAGAGATGATAGCCCTGTTTCAGACGGATATATGAGTTGTTAGCTCGAAACATATTGCGTTCTTCTCTCGGTGATAAGTTTTTTCTCATCCCATATTCAAGTATTCGTCCGGTCAACGGCTGGTAAATTGTAAAATGACAACATTTTTATACTAGTAAAACCCGAAATCACTGACAGTTTGTCGACGCTGAGCAGAAACAAATCAATATGGTTCCTTCTGCATTAATCCTATCTTCTAATGACTTCTTGATCATACCCACCATAGTAAGATAATGTTCAGATTGATTTGTCTCTATGGGTATAACTTCAATGTGGGATCTTAACCCTATTTATCTAAGAAATCCCCACTACCTGGGCAGCCAAGTGGCTGGGAGATCGTGTGGCCATTTGAAATCCTAAAAGGGACGAACCGGCATACAAAACGAGCCAAGACTCTAATAAATTCACTATTAATACTCAAATGCCGCATTCAAAACTGTCCAAGCCCACTGTTTTAACTATCTGGCAATTATAAACACAAAGACTTCGAGATTCCGACGAAAGCTATTCTCTACGGAAGTTCTAGGGTAGTTTTAGTTGCTAGGTCTGGTTGGGCGGTCGATCTACTCGGGGTTGTTATTGTAATGCCTTTACTGGCTCGCCTAAATCGGTTCCAATTTCCATGGTTATGGGAATTCGAACGATCGAGATGGAAGATAAGGATGTGGCGGAATTGTGCGATTAAGTAGAGGAAGCGCTGTTGATTGCGGACAAGGATATGTATATTTGCGATGAAATTGAGGAGGTGATATGATAGGGTGCAGATGAAGCAAAGGAAATTGAGAAGCTTATGTTTGGTAGTGTTGAGGAGGCAGATGAAAAATATTTGAAGCTAATATAAGAGGAGCGTTAGAAATTTATGATATATTTATGGGTACGGGAATAGTCGATTAGTGCAGTGCTGGCCGATTACATTAAGGCCCAGAAAGAGGGAAATGTGGGTTTTGACACGGCGATTATAGTGGAGGAAACCGTACACCCCGACCTACATCTCCCCAGCCACGAGTAAGCAAAAAGCACCCCCAAGACATCTATCTCATAGTAGACGCACCATCAACATTGCTTATGGTAATCATCAGATGGGTATTAAAATTCGATAACCAAAATTCCGGAGAATAGTAAAGTTATGCTCTCTAGCTATCAGACCAATAGTCCGGAGTTCGGATGATAACTCTGAAGTATTACGAGCCGTATTGTGTCACGTAAGTTACTAATAAATCACACATCACGGCATGATGTTTTACAGTTTCCGGACAGTTAAAACCACAAAATATCTTTTTCTATGGAATGGTTCGTATCATGCACAAGTTTAAGAGACTGGTGGGGGTAGTTCAAATATGCAATAATATTTAAAATTCGACTCCTGGTAGATTTTATATCGATTTTAGATTTGTTTTTCGTGTTTCAAAATTTTAGGACCCAGCCTGGCCGGCCAGGTGGGGCTGTGGGAATATCGGGATCATAAGTGCCGATGTTAATTACTATCGGGCCGGGTATCAGGTCGGGCATCGGCATATAAAACATTAAATTCCGACCATATCAAAATTTTAACTGATTCTTTAAAATATTTTTAGCCTGAGAAAAAGTTTTTTCATATTTTTACTTCCCTTGGAAAGGGCTCAAATTCACACTCTTCATTTTCTTAATATGTTAAAGTTTTCTTTTCAATGTGGTTTTGACTGTCCGGAACTGTAGGTAACTAGCTCACACAACAAATCGGTCGCTGTAGACATGAACAGCAACAGGACAGCAAGATCTGCCCATAAAACTACATCATCAAGAATAATCACTGGAGCGACTCGGAATTTGACAGACCATGTATTATCATGGACAGAATCAACCAAAACACAGTAATTACCCGGCAAAGTTCGGACTCTCGGGCGCAATCTTCATCATATCATCTCCATGTCTGCAGGAGGAATACAACTCATTCCAGTGGCGCTTCACCCGTGTCCCTCTATGATGGCAATCCACCAAGTTGTCAACATCTAGTCCTGAGCAAATGACACTTCTTGCATCGCTGCAGACGCACAGAAGAAGTTACGTCTTGCCTTCGTCTATTCTCTGTGTGATAATTTAAGTTCCCAGTTTGATGAAGACCTTTTGTGTGGCAGCGGGGCGTGGTACTTCGCACTATGAGTCGCCAAGGGGAATGAATTCGAACACCCTTTCTATATCGAAATCTGCACTCTTGCCCATCCATAGTTCCTTCGGGTTCAATTTGATGGTAAACGAGTGTCTGAACCCCAACACCGCGCGATTCTTTTCATATCAACCATTTCCATCATTGTGCTTAACAACGCCCTGGCATATGTAGCTGATTACATTCACATTGTTGAACAAACAAAGGAGAACCTTGATATCTCAGTTGATCTCAGGGTGTATGTTGAAGCTATTCTATACAGTATCAGCGGGAACCTTGTCTGGGGCTTGTATTGCCCGCGGTATAGCTCCAAAACTTTGTAGAGGTAACATATTCAATGGTAGAATGACGTGAAGAAACCTTCAAATGATCAACTACTGGAAGGGTTATTTCGGTCTTAGAAGCCAAGTTATTAGAAGATTTTGATTAATTTATTATTGATACGCAGCCACACTCTATCGCTCGAGAACACTTGCTTCCATATCTGGCCTGACTTCTGATATACATGAAACTCCCTGTAAAATGGAAAATAGACTTGAGGCTCAATGTCAGCAAGGTTAGCTATTATCTGGCTTAATATATGCCAACCCGAGAGCGTTGCGGGGTGGATGATGTTACAGTACAGCCAACTGTTGAAATAGTTTCAACGCAATGAGAGGAGAACGTATCGTTAGGCACTACACCGCCTTCTTGAAATGCAACCACGCCAAACATTATCTAACACCAAGGAATGAGGGGTGGATTGCAATGAAGTTACTACTTGTTGGTGGCGTTATAACTGGGTCGCCCATGCCAACCACCAATCGCCGATCGCGCAAAATTATTACAGAATTCGGATGCAAAGTTTTCTACTTCAGGTAAGTAATATCCTCCGCCACTTGAAACAAAATCATTCCAATCCTTGTTCCTTCCAGCAAATGCAATGGGTTTATTGGACCCAACGATATGGTATTTGTTTAGGTCTGAAATCCAATTACTGGTCTCGCCAGCAGGCATTTACTAGCTATATCGGAATTCATATACTTGGCATTAGCAGGCGGCATAAAACTGACCTGGCTTCTATTCTACCGGCGAATCTTCTCTCCAAATAAAGCAACCTTGCCCTGTATCTACGGAGGTATGATTTCTTATCGTTGTCAGCTGTACAGCAATGGTTTTCAGTACTATATTCGAGTGCACCCCTGTGCAAAAATCTTGGAACAAGGCTATTCCTGGCCATTGCTATCGGAGAAAGATCCTCCCTTATTTTTTCCGGTGTTCTCACGTTATTACAGACTTATACGTTCTGATTGTGCCAATTCCATCATTGTGCATCTGAACCTCAAAATGGCCCCGAAACTTCGAGTGATGGCCGTATTTGCTCATGGAATATTGTAAGTTGAACCCTAATCTTTCGGGTCGGAAAACTAATGTTCAAAGTATCTGTGCTGCGAGCATTATCCGCCTTGCAATGGCCTCCCAGATTTACACCGATACTAATGCCACATGGAATCTTTCATTAATTGGAAAATGGTCGTAAGTAATAACACAAGAGCCCAATACTGCACACTGGAACTCAGTCTGATATACTTCTAAGCGTCATCGAAGTCAATACAGGCATCATCTGCTCTTATCTCTTCACCCTTCCGGATCCTATTTTTCTAGGACGTCCCTGCCTGGAAATCTCAGTACGTCTATCGCGCAATTCATTTCGTACCCTTTCGGTACTTCATGAGGCATTAATACGAGTGGACACAGTGCAAAAAGGATCATAAAGGGTTTTCTTTTGCGCAGGGAAAGAGAACTGAAAGTGATGCTCAAGGCGATGGTGAATACCTTAAACTGGGTGCGAAAAACAGTTCTACTGAGCTGAATTTCATCATGGCCCAAGGTGATGCAAATCGGGTAAACGACGATTCTGAAGCTTGGACAAAGCACAAACTTCTCATTGCTAGAGAATCCGCATAGATGTAAGCACCGGAAGATCTAGACGCGCAGCCTGGCTTAACCTTGCAACGGGAGAAGCTATCACCGTAAAGTTACCAACAACCGAAGTAATAAGTACTAGGTAGCTCTAGAGGTAGCTATTCAATGTCTTTGATAACTTTGAGGTATCAAGAATTTCGTACCTAGTAATAGTTTTCGTACGTTAAGTTGCTGTACCTAGTATTATTTCAAGATCATATGCCCATATTATGTTCTAATACTGTAATGGGCTAGGATCTACTATCATAAGTCATTTTCTGCACTGGTAAGTATTAAATTCCATGCAGCCACCCCGGGATCGTGCATGGTCAGGCTGGATGCGCATCAGGTTTAGCTTACGGCGTAGGCACTTGCAACAACATAAAGGGTTGTATTCTATATAGCAACTGAAAAGGGAATGAATGGATTAATCTTATATTAATCTAATAACCACTCCATTAATCCTTAACTATCAGAAGCTTCTGCTCAAGACTTGAAATCATCCCAAGATACTTTTTAAGCAGACATTCCATCGATCCTATCAACTCAAACCCAAGTATGGCATCCGCACTTAATCAACTATTTCCCCCCTCTCCTACTTTCACAGATAAAACCTTACCTAGTCAAGCTGGAAAGGTTTTTATTGTTACTGGTGGAAGTTCTGGCGTTGGCCGCGAGCTTGCTGGGATTCTTTTCCGAGCAGGGGGCAAAGTCTACATAGCCGGGCGATCGCAAGTCAATGCCAAGAAGGCCATTGATGATATCAAATCCTCGTCTACTTCATCAAATGTAGGCGAGCTCGAGTTTCTCTACCTTGAACTCGATGATCTAAGCACAATCAAAGCATCAGCCGAAGCTTTTATGAAGAAGGAATCCAAACTTGACGTTTTGTGGAATAATGCTGGCGTGTCACTGCCTCCACTTGGAAGTGTTTCAAAGCAGGGCCACGAGCTTATGATGGCTACCAACTGCCTGGGTCCTTTGCTCTTCACGCAGCTCCTTCTTCCATCATTGAAGAGCACTGCCGAAGCCTCTAGTCCAGGAGCTGTTCGTGTTGTTTGGACCAGTTCTCAATGGGTAGATCTCCAATCTCCTGAGACTGGACTGATAATGTCAGAGGTGACAAGTCCAACGAAAGACAAGGCAAAAACCTATGGAAATTCGAAAATGGGCAATTGGTTTTTGGGCAGCGAGTTGGCACGACAGGTGGGCCAGCATGGGATTGTCAGCATAACACAAAATCCAGGCAATCTGAAGACAAACTTGCTCAGGCATGTGAAGTGGATGTATTATGCGGCTTACCCACTCTTGTACAAGGCAAAGATGGGTGCATTTACAGAGCTCTTTGCAGGGTTATCACCTGATATTTCGATGAAGCAGAATGGAGGGTATGTAATTCCTTGGGGGCGGATTCATGATGCGCCTCGCAAAGATATACTAGAATCCTTGAAGACTGTTGAGGAAGGTGGGATTGGAAGGGCCAAAGAATTTTGGGATTGGTGTGAAGAGCATATTGTAAAATACAAATGATCGCATGGTGTATACATGCACAGATGAAACCACCATGCGTATATCATTGGGGTAGTTTCTGGAGGATATTGGCTAATGCTCTTCGCGGAATTCATTGTATCTATTGTTGCGGTCGTCAAATGACATCAATATTTATTTTGCGATGCATTACATTCTACTTTCTGTTGCAAAAACCCGGAAGTATCTACCCACGAAATTCGATTCTGATATCCATGCCCCGCTGTCAGCATGCTGCAGGAAATATGACCCACCCTTCGTTGTGAGACATAAAAGGGGGGCACATCGAGTTGAATGCCTGTAACTTACTAGCCGAATAGCCCTATAGGGTAATTTATGGTCAAAATTTAAAAATCCAATGATTTTCATTGGTCATCACACCTTGTAATTTTAACTGATTTGCGCATGGAGTATAGTCGCATGGAGAGTGGGGCCATACTCCCTGTCGATATATGGGCCGCAAAGGTACATGACATACGGTAGTATTGGCATATATAGCTTACCATCACACAAACCTACTCGCAATGCAACTTCGCACACAGCCTTCGAGCACAAAATTAGATTCACTGGCATGTGAAATATTGCCTTCTTCTCCTTTCCCACCCATTCTTGACTTTCTCTTAAACTATCTGTTCCCGACCTTGCTGAGATTTCGAACCGAAGTTTGTGCCTATACACCTTGCAAGGCTCAAATATGCCTGGAAGTGAGGGCTTAAGTGTCAGCTTACCCTCGGGTCTTGTGGCGGTAATATTGGCTATTGTCGCAGTAAACATATCATTTCTCTCGTTTTAAACCAATGGCCATTGCTAGCAGATTCTGACCAATGAAAAGTACTTTCTATACAATGCGATTTACAACCTTTACCTCCATCCGCTCTCCCACTTTCCTGGACCTCCCGCATGGTGTGTATCGCGTTTACCGTTCGCCAAAGCACTCATCACCGGAACTATTGTCCATGATGTCGAGAAGATACACCGAAAATATGGACCCGCTGTACGAATTGCCCCAAACGAAATCTCGTTTGCTCATAGTCAAGCATGGACAGACATATTCACTATCAGATCTGGCCATTTACCGTTCCTAAAAGATCCCGTCTGGTGGGCGAGGCAGCCTGGCTCCGCAGAGTCACTAATTAGCGCCGGTCCAGCGGACCATGCTCGCATGCGCAAACTTCTTCATGGCGGGTTTACCGCTCGTGCGCTCAAATTGCAGGAACCGATTCTACACAAGTACGTCGGTTTACTAGTTGAACGAATGAGCGAGCGAGCGAACCTAGATGGAGGGGTATTAGATATTGTTCTTTGGTTCAATTACACGACGTTTGATATTTTTGGAGACCTGGGCTTCGGTGAGTCGTTCGATTGCCTGCAGAATTCTCGCTACCATCCATGGATTGCTTTATTGTTCAATAGCGTCAAAGCAGCTGGTTTCGTCATCGCTGCGAGATTTTATCCATGGTTTGAAAAATTACTCATGAAGCTTATTCCCAAATCGGTTGAGAAAATGCGAAACGACCATTTCCAACAAATTCAAGATAAGGTGAACAGGCGTCTCAATTGGGAACTGGAGAGACCTGACCTCATGTCTCACGTTATCAAGCATAATGGTACCGACAAAGAGTCAGAAGTCATGACGTTGGAGGAGATCCAGGCAACTTTCGCGATGCTAACCACCGCGGGCAGCGAGACAACGGCAACGGTCCTAATTGGCACTGTGAACTATCTCATGGCTCATACTTATATACTTGCAAAGCTCGTCAAAGAAATAAGAGAAGAGTTTGCAAGTGAAACACAGATTACCTTGGAAGCTTTGGAAAACTTCGAATACCTCAATGCCGTAATACAAGAAGGGATGAGGTTATGTCCGCCTGTTCCTGTTATATTACCACGAATAGTGCCAGAAGGCGGGGATACAGTATGTGGCATGTGGATGCCCGCAGGTGTAAGTGATATTCCTCGTTCTGCCATCACCATAAGAATAGTCTCATTGTCCAATCTCCTTGAAACTATTTACAAATCCCCTACTAAGACTAACAACCTCCAATAGACAAGCGTATCTCTACAAGCTTGGGCGCTCTTCCGAGATCCGAATAACTTTCATGATGCTACTGCATTCATACCAGAGCGATGGATGCCGGAAGCTATGCAGCCGGATTCACCATTTGCCAATGATCAAAGGCAAGCAGTCCAAGCTTTTAGTGTAGGACCGCGAATGTGTATGGGTAAACATCTGGCTTGGGCAGAACTGCGTTTAGTTATTGCAAGATTACTTTGGGCGTTTGATTTGGAAGCGGCTGGAGAATTATTGCACTGGGATCAGCTGAGAACATTTTTGCTTTGGGAAAAGAAGCCACTCGAAGTCAGAATCCGACCTAGGCATGATGCTTGATGCTTTTCTTCTAATTTCATGCCATATCTTTTGATGGGGAAATCTTCAAAACTAACTAAAATAAAGTCCAATTCATGTGTTTTTGTGAAGTCTCGTGCAGTGAGATGATGGTATTTATTCCAAGGTTGGGAGTAAGAGTATATAGTAAACTCACGAGATTTTTGTACGTATTGGAGATCAGGTTTATGAGGTTAGGCATAGAAAGGTTTAGGGTAAAAATGTATTATATTGATTAATGTAAGGTATATAAGTGATAAGGATTTATATCCTTAAATATATAATTGTTGGTATAGTAGATATAATTTAATCTTTTATATGGTAATTTAGTATTACGGTAACTCATTATTACTATTACCTCTAACACATTTTTTAAGAATAATCATGGTTAGCTAATATAATTCCAAAAGGGTATAAAAGCATAATTTTTAGAAATTTTTTTTTATTTTTAAAAAAGTAAAAATATAAAAATGTTTATGTATAAAATGTAAAAATGTTTATATATAATATGTAATTTTAATTTTCTCCTTTGTAAGTTTGTAAATGTAATATCTTAATAAATTTTTTGTGTTTAACCTTAAATAAAGGCTTAATTAGGCCATTTATAATTATATCTTTCATAAGAATAAAGAATGGAGGGTATGTAATTCC
>JWJA01004697.1:0-22205 GCA_000812885.1 Lanzia echinophila
TACTTCTGGTCGACTTTACCAACGGCAGCTGCAAATCGTAAAAATGCAATCTTCATTTTGGACCGCCATCGGAAAGCTTGTTTTCGCGGCTGCAGTACTCTCACCTTCTGTGACGGGCCTGGCAACAGGTACGCAGTCATCGGCGATTGTTGATCTTGGATACACGGTCCACCAAGCGACGTTGAATGTAATATCTTGCTATTGCTACGTATAGTATTTAAAACCAATAGCTAATTGATATCCCGCATATCTAGTCTTCTGGACAATATCCTTACCTTAACTTTTCAAACATAAGATATGCTCAGGCTCCCGTTGGCGATCTTCGGTTTTCTGCTCCTGTACCTCCCACAGGGCGAAACAAAACAGTAAACAATGGACAACAGGGTTCGATATGCCCACAGGCATCTCCTGGTATGATTGACAAACATGTTTCCTTGATACGAACTTAACTGATTGCTTATGTAGATTGGTTATCCTCCGCAGGAGGCTTCCTAGAAGCTTATCTTCTAGGTCTGAACATCAGCAATTATACCAACCCAATGACTCACGCAATGGCTCAATTGAGTACTTCCCTGTCTATCGACCCTAGTACGACTGAAGATTGCCTATTCCTAGACGTAATAGTGCCACAGAATATCTTCAATGGAACGGGTCGACTCGAGAAAGGTAAAAAGCCCTTCAAGTTTCTTCTTCCCGCAGGGCATGCATGCTAAGTTATTTCCAGCAAAACAGAAAGGTGCTCCGGTGTTGGTGTGGATCTATGGTGGTGGTTATACCGCCGGGAGCAAACTCTCCTCTGGTAATCCTGCAAGCCTCCTTGCAAGAAGTCAAGAGGATGGAAAAGAGGGAGTCATTTTCGTCGCCATGAATTACCGACTTGGACTTTTCGTGAGTTTTCAACCTCATCTTGAAATTCTATCCTGATGGTCTAGGGTTGGCTTGCTGGAAACCCGGATATAACTGCGAATGCGGGTTTGCTGGATCAAAGGCTCGCATTAGAATGGGTTCAGAAGAATATCCATAAATTTGGAGGAGACCCCAATAAAGTGACGGTCATGGGCGAGTCGGCTGGAGCCGGGTCCATCCTTCACCACATTACGGCCTACGGAGGTAAAAAGGGACCAGTACCGTTTCAACAAGCGATACCCCAAAGCCCAGCTTTCCTTCCGGTTGTACCATGTCTAGCGGAGAACTACTACAAAGTGGTGCTTGGAAATGCTTCGCTCCTTTCAAATACAACAATCACCACTGCGAAGCAATTACGGGCCCTACCATTCGAAGTGCTCTATACTATCAACACTATTGTGACTGGCGCATCTGCATATGGTCAATTTACGTGGGGGCCAGTTTTAGACCCGACTAATGGATCATATGTTCCCGATTTCCCACTGAGACTATTGGATAGAGGCGGATTTGATCACAAAGTCAGTATTATGGTCGGACAAAATTCTGACGAAGGACTACTTTTCACCGATCCTGCGATACAAACCGAGGCAGAATTCGCCGCTCTCATGCACCAAGCATTCCCTTCCGCAAATGAATCAATCATCTCATACGTCACGACTGTAATGTATCCGCCAGTGTATAATGGAAGCTATGGTTATACATCAGCAATTGAAAGAACAGCACTGGCGACCGCGGAACTTGTCATAACCTGTAATGCTTACGATTTAGCGGCGACTTTCGCAAAGAAAGGTTCTGGATCATCATACGCATATCTATTCTCGGTGCCGCCCGGACTACACGGCGAAGATGTTGGCTACACGTTCTTTAACGGCGATACAGCTTCCGCTGAAGGATCTATTATACCCAATATCGCCATCGGATTGCAACAGTATCTGACGAATTTTGCCATGAGTGGGAATCCAGCTAATGGTACAGTTTTGCCACCGTTTTCCCAGTATGGCGCCAATGGAACGGTAACTGATATTGCAAGCTCGGTCGCTGCATTTGGTTCTCACATCCAGGACCCTGCTATTGACACTCGTTGCACTTTCTGGCGCGAGGCACCATATTATAGTGGATCGTGAAGCTTATATGCATTTGAGTTTAGGAAAATTTCGAGGTGAGCAGGCATGGCACGGGATCATATTTAACTTAATTTTATCATCATTTTAGTTCTGTTCAACAAGCAGGGAGGGTCTCAAACAACGAAGTTCATATATAACGTAATTCAGTGAACTATAAGAAATAAATAACAAAATCTGCCATATAACAGATAATCAAATCCACAAATCCATAATTCCAGCAGACAGCAGAATCTCCGAAATAAAAAGTTGACCCAGATGACCGTGCTCCACACAATCCCTAGTAGGTACAACTAGAAAAGTTGTCTAAGTCAAAGCATTGGATGCTCCGTTGAGTTTGCAGTAGTAGGCAATCTAGCGAGAAGTTAGAAGGATCCTGTTCAAAGACGTTGAATGGAGATAGCATACCTCGTCTCCACCAATGTGTTTTGCTGGAGAATTGCAAGAGTTATCGACCTATACATCTCTCATTAGTGACCATCGTGGCATTTATAGAATGGGATATAACATACCATAGTACAATCAGGGCAAGTGTCCCACCAGCTGCTTCCTGTGTTTCGCAAGAGGTAGTTGCCGCAAGCAGCTATGGTAGCAGCCGAATTGTAGACATTCTGTTATGTGTAATGAGTCAAGTGTATCAGAATTAAGATTGGATGAGTAGAATTCACCTGTCCGGAACCAGTGTCAACACATTGGGCATTGATGTGTAGATCGCGTGCTTCAATTGGGCTAGCGGTCGCGCTGTTGTTGTATGTTAGCGGGAATATTAACAAAGAGGATAGAAGTATGACATACAAACCGGTGATGGCGAGCAATGCCAAGGACTTGATGATGTTTGAGCAGTACATGATTGCGGATGGTGATAGGTGAAGTATCGACGGAAACTTGTGTTTGAAGTGAGATGGATAGAGAGTGAATATCAACGAAAGTGTAGATGGAGATTGAGAAGTGAAGAAGATCAAATGAATGTATGAATGAGTGAATGACTGAAGTGAATTGGATGGATGGATGTTGATTGCAAGGCCGGGCTCGAGGCTTATTATATCCTTTTCTGGAAAGGGGAGAAGAAGGGGAAGGGGCCTAGACCGGAGTCTTCACCGTGAGCAAAGATCTCCGAGATAATGCTGAAAAGAGGGGTAACCAAGGTCCACAATGGCGGAGGCGGTGCGAAACATGTTTTCTGCACTACAATTTTGATTCGTAAAATGGGCCAAATATCCACTGCATGATGTCAATCTGTTGGTTGATAACAGGTGAAACCCCCTTCATTTTCGTCCGAACTCAAATCCTCCGATTATCAAAAACCTGCATGACTGAGGATACTACTTTTATGACAATGATTTTCCTTGGACCACTTTACAAGTGTTTACTACATATTAACCAATATGGTAGGCTGTGCACTATACAAATTAACCGTAGCATCTAGATGTGGTTGTTTAAATAGAGTTTGCACTTTTCCCGTCTGAGTACCTTGAAACCGCAATTGATTATAATAGCCCCCGTTCGGTTGCTGCCGTTAATCTGGCATGTCATGTAACTTGGAGTCGTGCCTTGATACCGAATTTTGGCTATATCTCGGTGCCCCACCACCCCATATCTTTAAAGTCTATCTTAATGTCAAAAAAGCTTTTGTAGGGTTGATTGTTCATATGATCGCATTCTAGATCTTGTTTTGTGGACACCAGTTTATGCGTTTCCAAGTCTTGGCCAGAAGCTGCCATCTAATGATCACTCCTATCAGTGCTTAGCGTACTATCAAATTGTTTTGACAACTTCAGATTAAAGACCAGAGAAGTTTGTTAAGTGGAACATTATATTCGAATAATGTTCTTCAGGTGAACTTGATGGCATGAAGAGGTTCTGAGAAGAGTATAACTAGTCCAAGAAACCTCCTCTCGAGATCAACACTCACTCATCATCACTCATCAACTTCCAGTCAACTTCCAGTCAATCTTTACTTCACACTCTTGTGATATCAGTCTTTCATTCATCCATTCATTCATTCAATTACTTCAAGTAACACCAACCTTTCGTTTACCATTTTACTCAACAAAATGCATCATCTTCTTTCCATCCTTCCATGCCTCTTGCTCAGCGCTAGCGCTGTGAGCGCTGCTGCGATCCCGGAATCTCCTCCATTGATCAAATTGGATGATTCCCACATCATCCTTTACGGACTCAATGGTCGTACGGAAGTCGTCAACAAAACTGAGTACCTCGCAAAGCGAACTTTGCAAAGCGACCCAATCGGGCCTCTCGCCCCATCTGTACGCTCGGAATCGAAGCGTGCCAATCTTGACGAGCGTTGCTCCTCTACGAGCATCTTCTCAGAAAACCCCGACAACACATTTGTTGGCTGGGATGTTGCAATGTCATCCGTCGTCAACGCGAAGGATGCCGATGCAACTGTTTCCGTAACTTCAGGTTACTCGATCTCCAACTCTCTTACGGTTTCCGAAACAGTGGACCTCACCATTGTTCAGGATTTTCTTTCGGCCTCTACCGGACTCTCATACACAGAGCAGTGGACTTCATCGTACTCTTCAGCTTACACTTTCACTGTCGGTGCCGGCAAGTATGGAGTAGTTGTGTCCAACCCACAGACTTTGAGGAAAAGCGGAAGCGTTGCCATTGGATGTGTTGGTTCAGCTGAGACTGTCACCTACCAAGCAGACAGCTTTACTAGCAAGAGCTACAGCGGTTTGGACTGGGTTTTGGGCACGATTAGTCTCTGCCAGGGAACTACCTACCCAGTCCCAATGTGCGAGGGTTCAGGTACCCTTTCTTAAAGATGGAATGTACCTTGAGAAAGTCCCATTGACTCGGAGGGCTTCAAGCATGGATTGCTTGCACCTTCGGCCGATGACGAGATAGGAGAAGGTTTCTGTCTTTATGTCATGGTGGGCTGACATTATTATATTCTTCGGATTGTACGTTATGAAATAACATCAATCTGCACTTTTGTTGTATGTGGGGGAGGGATCATTTAGACATTCATAGGATCAATTACAATCTGAAAACTAAACAAAAAGCAACATTCATGCCATGGTAAAGTGATCTCGTGTAAGTATGTGTTGAAAGTTCTTGAGTATGATAGTGGAGTCCATTGAAACTGTGCAAACAATGCTTACCACAAGGGGCAGTCAATGGATATTATCTTATGTAACAATTGTTCCTCTTGAGATGTGTGTCAAGAGACATATTTGACCATAATGTAATTGTCCAATAATCCAACACTCCAACCTAACGCCATACCTACACACTCCATGAACACCTTATTGATCTCCACATATGTGATTCATAATCGTAATTAAGCAAAGTGTAGCCCTTCTTCGTTAAATGCGAATAACAGCCTCAGAAAATCGTTTTCATCGCACTTTCCAGCTCGTCTATCAGCCAGTTCTGTCACATCCTCCAATACCTTTCGTATCTTCTCTCGAACCAGTTCAGCAACGCGGGTTTTGGGCTTTTTACTTTTCGTTTTCGGATGGTTCGTTGACTTGGCAAGGAGCGATTCTTTGAAAAATGAAGGAACGTCATCCTCCCCATCTTCCACATCCATTATTCCACCCCATTCTTCGTCCTCCCCGCCAACTATAGGTGCATCGTCTAAATCCATATCCTCATCCTCATCGCCCACGATGGTTTCGTCAAGAGGAATGTTGTTCATCGCACAATAGACTCGGTAGTTCCTTTCGCATAATGCAAGCACTTCTTTCATGCCTAGCCAACTAGCTCTCATGGTTCTGTTTTTCCGCACAAAACATACTCGCAGCATGCCGTCCCATTCTTCCCAGCTGACTCCTGGACGTTCTTTTCCAGTTTTTGGCTCAATCCTTACCACGGAAGATTCGACTTGTGGGGGTGGGCGGAAGTTATTCTTTCCAACCTTCATTATGTGTGTAATTTTTGCGAAGAATTGAGCATTAACAGAAAGTCGACAATAGAGCGCATCACCTGGACGAGCAGTAAGACGAAGAGCGAATTCGCGCTGAAACATCAGTATGCTGCATCTGGGTGGATTTGGTAGGGAGAGGAGTTTGAAGACAAGTGGTGACGAAATCTGCTAAGATGTTAGCCTTGATGCATAGGTACTAGGAGGAGGAGAAGATATATACCTGATATGGTGTATTGCTGATGCATACGTCGAACGCCGGCAATTCTGTCTTTATAACATCTCCCAAGAGAACCTCCAATCTCTTCTGCTCGGGTTTTCCTTGTACTCTCTTCGTCACTTCTGCAGCCATTCTAGGATCTAGCTCTACAGCTATGACCTTCTTCGCCTTCTCTAAGATTTTCACTGTCAAATTTCCCGTACCAGGACCAACTTCGAGGACAGTATCCGTAGGTTTGAGATTTGCCTTCTGAACAATAGCATCTGCGACACCGGGATTCTTAAGAATATGCTGTCCAACATTGGTATTGAACTTGAAGACATTGTTGGTAGTCGCTGCAGCTTTGGAATATGGCGTCCCCGAGGACGCATTGTTGCGCTTGCCAGTCTTTAATTTACCCATAGTTGAGGATTGTGGGGGGTTTGGTATGGAATATTGAAATTTGAGGATTTTTTTTTTGTGTTTGTTATCTTAGCGTTATCGGCTCCATGCTAGTTCTAGAACTAGTACATTTATGGTGGGTGGGGGCTGATATAGACAAACCTACTACTCTATTGACATTATTTCATGGTCACCAAATGAATACTCCTGTAACTCAGAACTTAGCAAACAAGTTATGGAACAATAGAGGTAATAAAAAAATTGTATTTCGAAGCTAGCAATTGCTCTATGTTGCCACTAGACTATCACACAAATGTAAGAAACACATGGTGAATTTGATTCCAAAGTTTTAATCCCCACCCAATACTCGTAAATTCGTCACCGAGCCATAACCCGTTTTTATACTCTAACGCCGACCAAAATGACTACTTTGAGATGTATATGTCTCATTCCATCGCAACATCCAAATCTCCTTCCGCCTGTTCCGCAGATTCGAGCAGTTCTGGGTTCCAAGCCTTCGCATTTCTTGGCCACATTCTCTTATATAGACTAACACCCACAGAATCTTGAGGGTTGATCTTTCCATCAAATGTAGCCTTCATATACCCATGCGTGCCTAGACTCTCTTTAATATATCCACTTCTTCCTCGCTTTGTCCACAATTGCAAGGCCTTAAACCATTCCACATCTTCACGATTGAAGAACATATAACGAATGGTGACAAGCTTCTTATGGATTTTGTAAGGATGTCCAGTGAGTATTATGCGTTTGGCAATGATGCGAGACGTTGATGGTGGCAAAGACGTGCCGGTACCAACGAGAAGTAGTGGCGCAGAAGATGGGGCAGATTCATCTGGGCGCTTGAAGAATATAGCAGGAACAGAGCCCCATGTAAGTGGCGCGATGAATGAAGCGACAGTTGATTGGCCAGGATGAAGGAAACGATCAAATTTGTGGACATCATTGGGAGTGTTGCCTCCCTGAGAGAAGAGAGGGTTGATGATGAAGCGACGTGGTCCACATTGCATAATCAACTCTTCCTTTGATCTGATTGGAGATGTATAATCAGAACTTAATGAGAAGTTAAAGTTCAAGACGGCTCGTTTGTGTTCGTGTCGTAACATGGAGAATACACTGAGAGGCCGTGAAGGGTTGTAGGTCGCCCGGATCGACGTAGGGATGTTGCGAACATGGATATGTACACGAGTTCCTACGGCTACACCTCCTATCAACGCTTCCCTGACGATTTGACTACGAGCCGATCGATAGTTAGGCACTTGGAGAAGACGCCTCCAATCCTCCGGCTCGTATGGTCTGTCTTCAGCTAGTTCCCAGGGACTGGTGCGCAAACTCTTGAGGCCACGGTATTTTGCAAGACGCTCTCGTGCTAATACATTTGGATGGAGTTCGATTTCATCAGGAAACTCTCGATCTTCATCAGCCTCGTCATCCTTGCGTCCTCTAAACGCAGCTAATTGTTCTGCTTCAGCATCATCCTCTGGGTTGGGATCTAAGAACATTTCAGACTGTGGGTACTCCGAGGGCGCAGCTTCTGTAGGCTCTCTTGGCGCAAAGCCTTCAGTTCCATCTTGAGGAAGAGCTGGGGCGTCCAGTGACATATGCTCATCAAAATCTTCCATATCAGAACCAGAGTCTGAGAAGCTATCTCCGAGAAACCATGCCGCCTGGTAATTCGAAGTTCCTTTGGGAAGTCTTTTGGGGGCTTCAGGAAGATGTGTTTCATCATCTGAAAAGTAGTGGTGGTCATCTAGAAGTACACCCCTTTTGTCCGTTGTTGCCACTGACATAGCAGCATCGTCGTCACCATCCATCATAATCTCTTCCGGCGCAAGTTCTACAAGATCATCTTGCTCGGCAGTGGGAGCTTCCAGTATGCTTTCGCTATTCAGATCCTCAACAGCCATGTCATGTGCGCGTCTTTTCTTATTCAAAGGGGCAGCTGTAATCTTTTCGATCTGAAAGTCGCCCCAGTCTCCGACTTGGAGCAATCTGTCTGCTTTCAGACCTTTGCCTCTTACAACCCCGGTAAAAACCGCGCTTTCCTGCTCGTTCGTTGGCCACTGAACCTCGTCGACCAGCATCCAGCTGCGTTCTTCTCGCCAATGAACCCCCTTTGGCGCTAAAGTGCATAATGATCGCATGAGATTGGCACATTCTTGCCTAGAGTCCAAGTTATGTACCTTCTCCTGATCAGGGTGGAAATGTTGAATAAATGATTTGAGAGAAGCCAGGATGGTAGGTCTCCGTTTCGCAGGTTCGACCTTATCAAGCCCTTGAACGACTGTCAATGTAGTAGATAATCCTTGACTTTCAACGCTTCGAATTATGAGCTCGCCGACCTCATCCACTTCTTCTTCGGGCGATAAGATGAATATCACAAAGTCTGCAATTCTTGCAGCATCCATGCAAGCAAACAATTCTTTCTTGGTGACAACATATTGTACTTTTTGCTTGAAGCGATCAATATCGACTCGGAGCACTCCTTCTTCTGGTACATCAACCTCGATATCGAGGCTGGACGTCAGAGAGCGAACGGCTGCGGCAGCATCTCCATCATTGCACAATGGTACAATCGCTACTATTCTCGGCGCGCCATCCTTCCCATGAAAAACACTCAGGTCTCTTAAATGCTCCTTGTGCTTTGTGATCTGCTTCTGACGGGCTTGATTTCGTCGATCGAACTTTGACATGAGTTGTTGGTGCGGGGTTTTTCTGTGGCTCAAGTCTTGTACCTTGCCTGCAGAAATTAGTATATATTGAACAAGAGGGTGAGATATCTCCAACCTTTGGACAATTCCTTCAATGAGCCTTTGGTCGCCTTTCTGGATTTGAATGACTTCTGCAATACTTTCGTCGTACTCCTATGGGAGTGAGAGGTTACACTTGAAGGCATATTGCCGTTGCCGCCGGCTTTGAATCTAAAAGGAATGGAAGCCAGTTTGGAATATCCAGACGCAATATTTTTCGAATTTTGGAATTGTTCGGAGAAAGAAAGGGTAGAAATTTGGTGGGCTCGTGGGATATTTTTTTGCGCTAGTCTTATCGCTTATGCTTATCAGGAAAGTCTTGGCGGAAAAAAGTTCCAAAATTCTCTAGCCGTGGTAGCAGAACTTTCCATATTCCTTCTTATTGCGAGCCAATTTTAACAAGACTTCTCGTTCACAACCTTCAATATGACCGACTCAATAGCAACATTGGAAAATGTTCATTTCAACGGAGCCGTTCCAATAAAACGTGCGAAAACAGAGTTGGCGCCAATAGAATCCGAATCGCAATCGCAACTTCGCCGACGGAAAGAGGCGCATAAAGCATATGGTAGAGGAGGAAAGATCCCAATATCTGGGATTAAGGACAAGAAGTTGAGAGGGAACCTCAAAAAACTCGAGAATCGAAACAAAACTGCGATATTGCGAGCTAAAGATGCGGAAATCTTACTTGAAAACGAAGAGGGATTTTTGGAGCCAGAAAATGATCTCGAACGAACTTATAAAGTACGGCAGGACGAAATAAAACAGAGCGTGCCACTTGAAACTGCGCAGAAAGGCTTCGAATTGAAATTGGATCAATTGGGGCCTTATGTCTGCGATTATACCAGAAATGGAAGGGAACTTCTGCTAGGAGGAAGGAAAGGTCATGTTGCGACGATGGACTGGAGGGAAGGTAAATTGGGATGTGAACTACAACTTGGGGAAACAATTAGAGATGTGAAGTGGCTACATAATAATCAGCTATTCGCCGTCGCGCAGAAGAAATATACGTATATATATGATCGGGCAGGAGTGGAAATACATTGCTTGAAGAAGCATATCGAGGTTACAAATATGGAATTCCTTCCTTACCACTACCTCTTAGCGACTGTGGTATGTAAAGCTCTACCGTTTCCATTACTGAAATCTAATAATTATTCAGGGAAACGCTGGACATCTCAAATACCAGGATGTCTCCACGGGTCAATTGGTTATGGAAATGCCGACAAAGTTAGGATCGCCAACTTCATTAACTCAAAATCCTCGTAACGCTATACTTCACATGGGCCACCAGAATGGAACGGTTACTTTATGGTCGCCGAACTCTACGACACCACTAGTCAAATTGTTGGCACATCGTGGTCCGGTGCGATCTTTAGCAGTGGACAGGGAAGGAAGATACATGGTCTCCACGGGTCAAGATATGAAGATGTCTGTCTGGGATATTCGAATGTTTAAGGAAGTGAATAGTTATTTTACACGACAACCAGCATCATCGGTTGCGATCTCAGATAGGGGGTTGACAGCTGTAGGCTGGGGTACTCAGGTCTCAATTTGGCGAGGCCTTTTTTCAAAGCACTCTTTAGAGCAAGAGAAGATCCAAAGTCCTTACATGGCATGGGGAGGAGAAGGAAAACGAATTGAACGGGTGAGGTGGTGCCCATTCGAAGATGTATTGGGGACGTCACACGATGGAGGATTCTCATCTATCCTCGTTCCGGGGGCTGGCGAGCCCAACTTCGATGCTCTGGAATTGAACCCATTCGAAAATACAAAACAACGACAAGAAGCTGAAGTCAAGTCATTACTAAACAAATTACAACCAGAAATGATTTCTTTGGACCCCAACTATATTGGTAATCTGGATCTAAGATCGGATGAGCAACGGAAAGCTGAGAAGGATCTGGATAGGAAGCCTGAGGACCCCATGGCAAAGATTAAAAACAAGGGCAGAGGAAAGAATAGCAGTTTGAGAAAGTACCTAAGGAAGAAGAGCTCTCGGGGCATAATTGACGATCAAAGAACCAGGATCGAGGAATTGAGAAAGAGTCAAATGCAGAAGGAAAAGAATAGGCTCAAGAACACCGAAGAGGAACTCGGCCCAGCATTGGGACGTTTTGCGAAGAAAAGTGCTTAAATCAGGCGGCATGTTACTACTCAACTCTGGGCATGAGTAGTATAAGACACTGTATAGGGCGTGGTCTAAGGTTGAGATATTCTCATGGCGATTGGTATTTGCAAATACTGTTGAAATACTAGCGACAAATAATGAAATGGTTGTAGCTGCCATGCCCTCCATTGATCTTTGTGAAAATGTAGGCATTCATTATCTAGGGGCACTGTGAGACTCTTGTCAAGTTTCTTCCCTTTACTTCGACAATTCTTCGAGGCCAGCGGTAGCTTTTGGACCACCCCTTTCTTTGCTGACCTTTTCGGCCCCACTACCTTTCCATGCGCTCTCGATCAAGCCTATAATGTGCTCCATCCCAACTCCACCCTTAACCTGAGCGAATACAGTTGGTCCACCCTCCCTCATTTTCCTAGCATCTCTGTCCATAACGTCCAAATCTGCGCCTACAGCAAGTGCCAAATCTGTCTTGTTCACGACCAATAAATCACTCTGAGTAATACCTGGGCCGCCTTTCCTAGGTATCTTGTCTCCTCCGCTCACGTCGATCACGTAGATGATATAATCTGCCAATTCTCTGGAGTAATTAGCCGCCAGGTTGTCGCCTCCCGACTCAATAAGCAGAATATCGGAAGCAAATTCACGGTGCAGGTCTTCGAGGGCAGCGAGATTAGCGGATATATCCTCGCGCACGGCAGCATGAGGACAACCGCCAGTTTCTATGGCACGAATACGGGAAGCTGGCAAGGCTTTATGCTTCGTCAGAAACTCAGCGTCTTCCCTAGTGAAAATGTCGTTGGTAACAGCCGCAATAGAGTACTTAGATCTCAGAGCAAGACATAGTGCCAGCATTAAAGCGGTTTTACCAGAACCTACAGGACTACGTGTATGTCAGTAACTATCATCGTCATACAAATCCATCAAGATCACAGAACGGCATATGAGAAGCTTTAGGGGAAAACCAAGGTATACACGTGATTACCCTACCAGAGCTCATTGACATGATCCTCCAAGCAACTCGATACAAAATGAAAAGAAGGGAAGGGAAAGGAGGAAACGGGATATATTTTACCCTCCAATGCCAACGGTAAAGGCTCTCTCGGACCAATCTCTACCATCAATTATTGGCATCTCCCGCCCCATATAACTTCCTGGTCCATCGAGAATCTCATGGGTGTGTCCATGGTCACCAGCAGGGTGGTCGTGAGAGTGGGATGGACCTCCATCATGAGAATGAACATGACCAGACATGATTACTCTTCGCTATCAGACAATTAAATTAGAGGTATTTTGAGGAAGATAATATCGAATAATAGTTTTGGTCGTTTGCTGGTGCTAAGTTTTGTTTCTTCAAAAAATTAAGTATAACTTCAGCTGGGTTGGAGCCATTGAGGTGACAATAAGCTAAAGCTAAAGTATTACTTTCTCCCCCACCAGATTTCCTTCCCCCTCCCCTCCATAATAATGGATCTCATTTCACCCCATATCGAATTACCTTTTTAACATTATTAACCATCATATCAAGATATAATATTAGTAATAAGAAAGAATAAAATTAATTTTGAATTGTTATTATCATTACTTTTATCTCAAAAAGATGAGTGGAATAATCTCATTCTGTATTCTCCATTCTACATAATTTTTATGGTTCACAATTCATGACTCAACTCAACATCACGACCCTTTGCAAAAAAACTTTTAAGGAAAAATTATTTGCTCAAGTAGTGCCCCTCCGCCTCCGGTGCCCCTCCGACCGAATAGCGGGCTGACAGGACACTAAAAACGACATCATATAAAAACCCCACCACTCCTTTGTTATTTAATTTTCTGTTCCCTTAAGGTGCGTTGCGTCTCCACATAACTTGATACTTGAAAGCTTTCTAACACATCATAGGAATTCAATTAAGATCCTAATCAATCAATTAGTTGATATCTACATTCAACCTATTCATTGAACGAATTCGACTTTGGTGCCCATTTGCATTGGAACGCGAGGAGACTTAATCTTAAGCCCGAAAATCAACACGAATACAAATATGGCAACGGTTGTGCTTGGTGCTCAATGGGTAGGTGTTGTCTGTGGAAGTACATGTATACAGGATGCTAATGTGCACGACAGGGTGACGAGGGAAAGGTATGGGGTTCTGAATTGCAAATTACTTTACAAGGGAAATTTTGACTGAGAGTCAACTTGAATTAGGGAAAACTCGTAGATGTCCTCTGCAGAGATGATTTAAGATTGTGCTGTCGCGCACAGGTTAGTCTGCCACTATCTGTTCATTGGTACAGAGATTGGAAACTGATGAACTTTATAATAGGGCGGAAACAACGCGGGGTAAATTGGCGCATCGAAAGAACAACCTGGTGAATCTGTAGCTGATCGAATTAGGCATACAATTGTTGTCAATGGCTTGACATAGTGAGTCTTCTTGAGAAAGCTGCTGTTGCCATTCGTGAAGGCAGATTATACAAGCATGGACATTGGCTAAACGTTGAATAGTGATTTCCACATTCTACCTAGTGGTCTCCTTAACCCGGCATGTACAAATCTTGTAGGAAGTGGGTGTGTGGTCCATATTCCTGGACTTTTGAAAGAACTCGCGTCCATAGAGGACAAGCTTCCCGGGGCGAGGGAAAGGCTTTTGATTAGTGACAGATGCCAGTAAGTCGTTGTCTTGCCTCACAATAACATGGTTTATTAACAAGCATAGTGTTGTTCTTGACCTCCATCAGAAGCTAGATGGACTCGAGGAGGCCGAACTTGGTGGTGGTAAGATTGGTACCACTGGCAAAGGTAACCAAAGATACGCACTTTCGGAAATGCAATTGCTAAACACCTTGCAGGAATCGGACCTTGTTATTCCACAAAAATGGCTAGGAGTGGCGTCAGGATCGCCGATATTTTTCGAGAGGCCCATTTTGAAGCGAAAGTTCGAGCAATGGCTGCTGGTGCAAAAAAGAGATTCGGTGATTTGCTACAATACGATGTTGAGGAAGAGCTAGTGAAATTCAAGGTATATACGGTCCACACAAAGGAAAAATACGTCTAACATTTCTTAGGCCTACCGAATCGAATTAGCACCACTTGTCGTAGACCAACTTCCATTACTTGTTGATGCACAGAAGGCCAATGCACCCATGTTGATTGAGGGTGCCAATGCTATAATGGTTCGTTGCTTTACATCTTGTTAGCTTGTAGATGCTAACTTTTGATAAAATGATAGCTGGACATCGACGCTGGAACATATCCGTAAGTCCTTTGCTCCATGAGTGTGAGTAGGAAGGCTGACCTAACATTCAACAGTTTCGTGTAAGTTGCTATAAGTCTATGGGTACCGTGCATATAAACACCTTTATATGCATGATATGACCAATAATATCCGAATCCAGAATTCATGGATGGTGCTAACATTAGAGCGCTAGAACGAGCTCAAATACAGGTCTGGGTGGTAAGGCGTTTAGTATATACAACTCTTTTGACAGTCTTGCTCACAATACCCAGGTATTTTTACAGGATTAAGTGGTTTGAACCCCACCAAAGTCAAAAACATATACGGTGTGGTTAAGGTAAGCTCTTGTGAATTCGTCACCAATGCTATGCTCAGTGTTAACAAATCCCCCGTAGGCTTATACGACACGGTAACGATCTTCCACCTTGCATATGTTGTGCGTATACTAATAATACAAGTGTCGGTGGCGGTCCTTTCCCAACAGAAGATTTGGGGAAAGTTGGCGAAACATTGCAAGAAGTCGGTAGAGAGTTCGGTGTGACTACTGGTCGTAGAAGAAGATGTGGGTGGCTAGATCTTGTCGTTGTCAAGGTTAGAATCCTTCTTATTGTTTCTTGGTCACCTTCACTAAGCGCTGTCATAGTACTCTACCGCCATCAATAGCTACACGGCTTTAAACCTTACGAAGCTCGATATTCTGGATTCTTTCGAGGAGATCAAAATTGCTGTCGCTTATCGCAACCCTGAAACAGGCGAAAGATTAGAATCTTTCCCAGCCGACCTCGAGTTACTTGAAAAGCTCGAACCTGAATATGTCACAATGAAAGGCTGGAACACGCCGATCACTGGTATTCGGTCATGGTCCGATCTCCCACTTGCTTGTCGTCAGTACTGTGAGTTTATTGAGAAGGAAGTGGGCGTGAAAATCAAGTTCATTGGTGTTGGTGAGTAATTTCAGATTCCCGATACAGAGATAATTACTAACGAGGCCATCTATAGGTCCATCAAGAGAGGATATGATCAGTCGATGAATAAAAGATTGACCGTTTGAGAGCTAAACTATGTCTGATCTTGTATGTTTAAAAGAAAGAGTATAGACTGGAATCAATAGACTGCCGTACTTTTATAGAAAATTCACACTCCGTCTCTCAAGAAGGGCGGCGCCGAGAAGTTTTCTTTTAGCTGATGTGACCTCACTTGATTTTGATAATATCATTCATTTATAGTAAACGTCTCGATTATTTAATGGGCTTACAAGCCATGAAAACCAACAATATCATTCGAACCTCCGAGTCAATTTCCAAGCAATTTATAACCCCGCCGATGACTGTCTTAAGGATGATCTATGACAATCTACCCCATAACAACTGCAACATGATCGTCCATGTATTTATTGATGTCCCCAAGGAAGCACGCACACACGATGCTGAGCACCCCAAACGGGATGCTTGCATAATACACCAACTTATAGCCATCGGCAAAAGCGACCTGACCAGCTACGACCACCATTTGGTAAGCTGTCTCATTATTGCCGATACCAGGAATCGTCTTGAGTAAAGGCAAGAGGCCAGCAGCTGTGAACGTGATGGCTTCTTTGATGGCGGTCGCGTTAAAAATGCGTAGTTCGCGAATCATCACACCGCCTATCTGCGTTTTTGCGTTGCTAATGTAGTGATTTATGAAGGCATTATAATAAATCGTGAATCCTATTGAGCCTCCTATCACTCGAACGGAGAGAGTGAGAGCCGCAACTGTCGCAATAAGATCGTCGGGGCAAATAATGGTAGTCATGATTGAGGCCTAATCATTTGAGTTTAGTCCACGCACTCAGGGAAAGATCTATTTGTATTTCCGCTTACAGGCACCACTATCCCACCTATACCAAGCCCTGCCAGCACGAGCAGTCCCCACAATGTAGATAAATTGGTCCTTGAAGCCACGGCTAGCGAGCCGGTACCTAATGATAATACATATTAGCCTTGTTCAGTTTGATATTACGTCTAGGCAATAACATACCGGCTGTCATGATCACCGTACTAGCGATCATCAACTCTTTGTTCCTTCCCCGCAACACACTCAACAGCCATAAAACGATGCAGGCTCCAGCCAGAATGGAAAACCCGACAGGAAGCCCCCGGATTCCTATTTGAATAGGATCATGGCCATATACATTATAAGCTTGAGTTGGCCAGAACATGATGATGCTGAAGAAATTGGCACCCGATACGAAAGTGATAATGAGAGTGAGAATAAAGATCCTAGGCGCTTGCAGGAGTCGTGCGGGAAATATAGGATACTTCGCGCCATAGGCTTCCCAGAAGCAGAAAGCGACAATCAATGCGGCCCCAAGGAAGAGAGGAACAAGCACATGCGCTGAACTCCATTCATACTTTGAAAGTTAGCAAAGAAAACCGTTGAGAGAGAATGGACAAACCTGGTAACCACCCCAAGCTAGGGCGGCCATAAAGAGTATCATGCCCGAAATACTCAATATACCTCCTACAAAGTCGATTTGCCGTATGATTTCTCTCTTTTTAAGCCCTAGTGAGTTGGGTCGAGGTGGGGGAAAGTAGAAAACGAGGGTGAAAATGAATCCGATGAGAGTCCAGATAGCAACTAACAGACCGACCCAGCGCCATGTTGAATGTGCTGCAATGAGTTGGCCCCAGAGAACAGATGGGCAGAAAGGAATGACCGCAAAAACTAGGAATGCGACGTATTTGCCACGTTTTCGAGTAGGGGCTAGCTCCGAAGTCACAGCTAGAGCGGTAAGTCTGTATGAGGTGAGCTACGGCTCCTGTGGGGTTCAAAACAGCTGTGTGTTTTACGACAAAAACTTACTCGTTTATACCTGCTCCAATACCCGCTAGCGACATTCCAGCTTGTAGCTTGTTAGTTTGAACGAAACCAATGCCCACGGATGAGTGGGGACTGACCAATGAATGTGTTCATGGTATCTGCTGTCGAGCAGACTATCATACCCAGCATGATAAAACATGCCCCCGCAAGTGCGACATAACGACGTCCGAATAGATCAGATAGACTTCCAACGAATGGACAAACTGCAGCGAGAGACAGTAAATTGGCAAGCACGAACCAGATCCATCTATTAACAAGCACGTCAGTTAGCATTGGTTCCATGTAGTGTACAATGATGCTGGACAATACCAACGAGAGCATAGTTTCACTTCACAGATTTGACAGCTGAGGAGAGAAACACTTACCGGTCAGCACCGCCTATGTCTGCATAGATATATGGTGAGATTCCACCTAGAATATTAGATATGGTCACCAGAAGAAGAGCAGCGCAGCTCACCAAAAAGATACAACGGAATCTGACTTCCTACAAACAAGAAGGCCATTGCCACAAGGGACATCAAGCGCTTAATGGTCATCTGCATACATATTAACACAACATCTTTGTGGTTCTATTGCAAAACAATATTACCTTAGGTTCAATATCATGGTCTTCATTGTCACCGTAGGTTCGCAGACCACCTTTCTCATAATACGCTTCATGGCCAGGCACACGATCGTTTGTCGCGATGCGCTCAGCATGAGTTGGAACTCCAGGCTTTGTGCCTGCAGAATCGTAACTGCCCGCCGATGGCGATGGCGGAGATTGACTCTTGTCCATGGCTCAAGAAATTTATACAGACATATAAATACAATATACGAAAGGTAATGGAGCTCTTGAATGAATCACTGATATTTTATTGACAATGAGAGTCTGGAATCTGAGAGATGGTTCTAAGACCTTCATCGCTCCAACCTACGGGAAATGTTGGTGTATTAAATACAACAGTTTGACAAAGATGATCGTGCGACCTGAGAACAAAGGACCAGCTCGAAGCTCCTCCATCGATGTGGGGAGTGGCTCCACCTCCTTTGATCCAATCGCTGAAGGATTTGTTCGTCTAAGCCAATGATATATCGATATTCGAGAGTGCGGAATGGGCTCTAGAAGCATCATGCATCATTAAACGCTTTTTGGCGAAGCCAAGAGGAGGAGAAAGCCATGATATAAAGGACGGATCACGAGTAAGCAATGTGCCGCAACAAAGAAGGCGTGAAAATGTGCTCTGTGTACCTCACTAAAGCTCATAGCTAACTTTATTGGAATTAAAAAAATGGATTTTCCCGATAGCTAGCATCTAGGCCATATTGGGTTTCGCTGCCCGTATTCGCGGTAATATACATTGGATCGATGCTTGTGTCCGCGATGTGGAGTTTTAGGCATGATCCTGGCCAAGCTTCCCTTCCCCCGCACTTTGCCGGCCACAAAAACTGGGAAGCTTGGCTGAGTTGGGCTTTGTTGGAAAACGCCCCGGTATCAAACGTTGTATCACCATTCTGTGGAGATATCAGAAGCTACAGTGGAATGTTCAACTACAAATTAGTGACTGTGAAATATCAAATAGATCGTGTTAAAGGAATGATAAGCTTCGAAAAGGAGATGAACTCCATGCGAAGAGGCTAACGCTACGGAAAAGACGAGGCTATTGTATGCTAGAAGCCATGCTGACAAAATCCTGCAAAATAGAGAAGCGAGCGCAATCAGAAAACTCGAGGTCCAAATCCGAGAAGCCTGCCAAACCGACCAAATACATTCAGAACTATCTTGTACGTGAAGATTGCTAGTGCGACCAAAAGTCGCATGTAGAAAATGAAGTTCTAGATCTGATATTGCAGCTGTTTACTCTCTCCCTGGTCTTCACCACTCCGTAACAGCTTCTCCATAATCTCCAAATCAGCAAGAGCTTCCTCAGGAGATTGTCGAGGATCAGGCTTTGCTGTTATGATGCTCTGAGCCCAAGCAGCAAGTTCTCGTTCCACTCCATTGCCTTCATCCTCGAACTCAATTTCTTGGAAGTCCCCCGCCTTCTCTTCTCCTTCACGCACAATGACTTTACCTTTTAGAACTGTAACACTCCCATGCTCGCAAGCCACTGTGTATTCACTACCAGAGAGTGTACTGCCAAAGGATACAGCGAAAGTGCCAGAGACTCCAGATTGTGTGAGCCACACGGAATCGACCGTATCAACTGGCGCTAGATGCTCGCGCAAAAGTGTCGTGTATGCTGTAACGGCTACAGGTTTCGCTGCCTCACCCAAAAGTAATCTCAATCCGGCAACAAAATGAACTCCTCCATCCAGAAGGAAACCCCCTTGATATTCAGGTTTCTTCCGCCAGGCCGTTTCGAAATATTTGTTTCCTGCGCCGACGTTTTCAAAGCTCTTCGTGTGAAAACCCAATACCCTTCCCATTCTGGAAATTTGGCTTTGCCCATATACGAATGAATTGATGAATCGGAAATTCTCAGCCACGCTCCATGTAACTCCGCTTTCCACCTTGTCGCTCTTGTAATACTGGATTAATCGCTCTGCATGTGCTAGGTCCGCCGCGATTGGTTTCTCTGACAATACATGTTTGCCTGCTTGGAGCGCTGCTTCAATGTATTCGGGTTGAGCATTAATAGACAGCGCTATAATAACGGCTTGGATATCATCGCGAAGAAGCAAATCGTGGTATGTAGACCCAACACCCGAATCGTCGGAATAGAGAGGGACGTTTTGATTTAGTGATTGTGCAGAGGCGAGGGAACGAGAGTATATTGCTTTCAATGTGAGGGCGGGGTTAAGTTCCACGGCGGGCTTGGAATGTTAGTGATGCTGGCATAAATTCCCCATAACTTTGAAAATACCAGATGTTCTTCTCGTACGAAGATCCCAGAGCCCACAATAGCTACGCCGATAGACATCTCTACTCAAGTTGTGCTGTTGTTTGGGTGGCAATTATTGTAGTTGAGATGGTAGAAGTAGGGTGGGTTACTGCCGTTGATTTACACTGCTGCTATACCCTGCCTCCCTTTTAGTGGTGGAACCATATAAATCAATGTTTCCGTCATTGGAATACATTAATATTGTACGTTATTAATGTGGTATTTATCGTGATGTTACCGTCATTGTAATATATGAATATTGCACAATATTGATGTTGATGTTATGCTTTTCTTGACGATTATAACACATGAAATCATATTTGTTATAAATTGCTTTTCACTGCTCCCAAATGGCAAGCCAGTATAGATTTCGAGTGATAAGCGGTAGTAGATACCACAAAGAAATGTCGTAGAAGTAGGTACTCAATCCTCTCGATACACATCCAGAGATCCATCGCTGTACCTGTTCCTCAACTTCACCATATTGCGCATTTCACTCTCCGAACCATACGATACTGATACAAAGATCCGATCCATGGTCATATTGGGCTCAGAATGCATAGGAGAGTCACTTCTTCCCCAGGAGAATCGAATGATTTGACCTTCTGCGAGCTCAAGTGGTATTTCTGAGGAAAGGGTTTCTGCAATCTCATTTCTCTGGGACCGTTTGTTTATTGCTGACACAGCTTTCGTCTCTGGCAGGATAAGGGTAGGGGCTCCCAACAGTACAGTTGCGTATTTGCAGTGGAGGACATGTTCATTCGAAGTACAATCAGTCATACGGCCATCTCTGTGCCATCGAGGCATAACATAACAGTCGTTCGGCTTGGTCATACGAACTGTAAACCAGCCTGCCTCGGGCTCTATGCCGCACTTTGTTTGACTGTCCTGACTTGTAGATCGTGTGAAATCTCTCAATATTGTCTCGACGTCGGGTTTTCGCGCATCGGAATTATTCGATATGAAAGCTGCAGCTTCACGTATGATGGTATCGGAGGACATTGGGCCATAGTAATCGTATTGGTCCCAATTGCCGACCTTGGTAATTTGTATCGTCTCGAGCAGAGGGTAAATGAGTGAGAATTGAGGGGGCTCTTGGTTCTGTGTCATAGAATCAGCATATAGATCTTTCGAAAGGAGCTCCCCCCGTCCGCGCCTGGCAACTGCAGCAGAAGGCATGATCTTGGCTCCAATGGAGCTTTTGGCAAGGGAGGAATACAGGTGACAACGGTGTAGACTCTGCGCATTCAACTGAAGCTCCTTCCGACGCTTTCTCTGTCTCCTTCTGCGTTTGTGTGGTCCGCTGGGGTGGAAGGGAGGGCGATCTGGGTGGGGATGGTCTTCGAGGGAACTCTGCAGGAAGAATAGAGGATTCCTCTAAGGACTGTTTGTTGCTATTAGTAAAATCCATCGTAACAACCTTTTCCGTTACCTGAAAGTGTAATATGGGTTGTCATAAAGTCACTACAGACTACGATATTTAAATAATTCATGATCTCCATTCACATAGGAATCGGTTGGACAAGAATTGATGTTAGAACAGGCGGTAAGCCCGCTCTGAAAATGCAGACACCCGCTCTGAAAATGCAGACGCATCTCAAATTGGGTTCCAAAGCGTCTCCTTTCGAATTCCAAAGTAAAATATTATCAAGTCGAAACTTGTTGTGTATAGTAACAATTCTCAATATTTAATTGATAGTTGTCTTACCTAGGTAGCTTTGTGCTTTTTAAGACTTGATCCGTTGCACTACCTAGTGGTTTTAGTTCAGTCAGTAGATCAAGGTTCCCCAGACCTCGGAATATCAGCATAGCATCAGGATCTAGTACCTTGGG
>JWJA01004698.1:0-16519 GCA_000812885.1 Lanzia echinophila
CGATCAGGGTGCAACAGTATTCGGTTCTAAACATTGAACTCAAAACAAATTCTCATCTTTTCAATAGGTGGAAACATTTCTTCGTATACGAAAAGATGGCACAGAAAGCAAAATCCAGATCGTGCTTACCGAAGGGTGCCACGTGCAATCCATAATCAGCAGTTTTTGGACCACCACTCTTATCAACATCATCACCTGGAACAAAGCGTACAGCATCTTTCCCTCCTGCATTGACGAGCACAAAACCTGTTTATCCATGGCTTTAACGCCAAAATCCGAGCTCTTGCTTCAAAAATACCAGGGCCGCGGATGGCAAACTCTCGAGAAAGTACGGCCCGAGGATATCGGTCCGGCACGTCAGCTCTTCCCCCAGGGTGAAAATCGTTTCCTGCGTCGTGTGAGTGACTCGATGACTTGGAAAATTGATATCGATACTACGGGTGTTGAAATACCCGATGTGCCGGATTCGGTGATTGAGCTCACAGAATTTCAAATCGAAAGGCGTATAGATTCCGGCCATGGTGACAACCGCCAATTGATGTATTTTAATTTTATGACAACGGAATTCGTCTCATGTAGTTTACGGTATACATATTGTTTCGCACCTTGGTATTTTACCGGTTTTTGGACGTGGGTGGGGGAGATGCTAGAGATGAAGACAAAGGAAGAGTTGCTACGATTTCCACCGGAGTCAAGACCCTTTCCTGTGGATGTAGAGAATATTGATCGACAAATGGGGGAAATATGGTATTCGTATAGGCGTACTACGCCTTTGGAAAGGTTCCCCAGTGGCTGGGAGTTTTGTGATAAGAATATGTCTGAGTGGTGGGAGGAGTGGGAGAGGGAAAGAATGAGGTGGGAAGAAACAAAGATCCTGGAGATTGAAGTGGGGAAAGACTGATCTGGGGGGCGGGTTTGAATAGTCAACTAAATTCGGGCTATTGGTTCTGGGAAATACGGAAAGTGCTAAGTCAATACAATTTGCATCACGAGTGTGATTAGTAAGATATTCACAATGCATCGAGATAACAAGAGTTCTTTATCCTATCAACAAAGATAACCAATCTATCGCTCGTCCCAATCTCCCTTCCCACCCTTATTCAGACAAAGAGCCCCTTTACAATCGTCAAACAATAACCGAACATACCCCGCGGCACCAAAAACCAAACAACTCTCTTTCGCAGCCCTTAAAATCTACTTTCCCCTCCCCTCCTCTTTCCACCCCATCTCCAATCCCCTTCAAACTGCGCATGCTATACGCGGCTCCAGCTTGTAGCCACGCCACTGCTACTCATACCCACTGATGCACCATCATTACTGGAAATGCAGTACCGGTATGTATTCTGTAGCTAGTCTTTCGCCCTACTGCTACTAGTACTACCGACTGCTGCACCAGTTCTAATGGTAATTCGGTGTGTAGTCCGTAGTTAAGACGAGGTACTTCGGCGAGGAGATCAAGAATCCGACGTCTCACTTGAGATATACCCAGAACAGTTCATCTTTTCTTTGTTTTAGACTTCTTAAGCCGTGTAGAGGAGATTTTGTCTCTTCTTTTCGACTTCTGATTCCAGGCAGAGAGGATGAGTTCGTTTTGGAGGTAGGTATTTGCTAGGTATGCTAATGTTTTATAGGGAGTTTGCGAGATTCAGAGAGATGGGATTAGTCATCGTACAATACGGTGGATTTACCTGATTCTCTTTTTTTTTCTTTCTTGCATTTTTGCAAGAAGACAATGAAAATTTATGGTTTTCTGTCTTGATTACTTTTCTTCTGGTTTTGGTGATGCTATTTGTGAATGTGACGTGATTTGCGTTTTTATGTGATGCAGGGCTGGACCCTTATATCTCGAAATTTATGAGTTCTATAGCGGTTGACATAGTCCTAGTTCTATAGGTACGAGTCTGTACTATTGAACAGTGACATAAGCAAGGGAGTCTATTCTGACGTGGAACTGGCACCTGAAATAGGGATCAGATTTGTGCTTTCCGGTTCAGCAGTTGCACTTCAAGCATCAATGCTCATGTGAGAATATTAATTTTCTTAGTTTCAATTCCGATTTCCAAGCCTAACTCATTTGTTTCACTACCTTCTCGTTCAGAGTTCCCCAATGGAAAGAATATCCATTTTCTTGCTTTTAGGTTATGCTATTTATGGTAGTTACTGATTTTTCAATTTTGTAGTGATGATTTTGGCATGGCCCAGGGAACTCAAGTGTCTTGTGGTGTTGGAGGTCTCGTAGAAGTATCTATAGGTTCAGCGATTTTCGCCGCATAGATTCGCTAGCCAGCTCAAAACCAAACATCTTCTGCCTGATGTAGTATTACCCAATGGTAACAATGCTGTTGAATTTCTCAGCAGCATCAAAAACCTTAATCTTGTATTTGACGCGAGGGCACAAGTGTTATAACTTTACACAGAATCAATCAAAATGATGTGGGTCTTCATGACATGTTTATCGGCTGTTGCGCTTGTTGCTTCAATTGTTTGTGAAAGAGTTCACTCTTAAAAACGGAAGAAATCGGAAAGCCAATCTTTTAATCTATGTTGGAAATGGTCACGAATGAAGAGCCGCGATCTTAATAGTCTCCTACCCACTGCACATTGATGCTGACCTATCCCTAACAACTTCGCCAGTCTTGCCATGTATATTGTTTCCGGAAACTGTGCGTTCTGTAGTATAAAATATCTCATATCCCATCATCTTTCACCTATTCTAATTTCGATACATGCTAGACCAACATGTGTAGTATTCATTCTTCATCCCTTACTATTCGTCTTCATTAAGGGTAGAATATTCACTCACTATCTGCAGAGAAGATATTACTTGACCAACTTGGGAACTTTGGAAAATCAAATCCGAAATAGGAATCAATAGAATAGAATAAAGAACCCATTCGCTGCGATTACAAATCAGTTAAGCAATTTCCCCAAAAGTTCTGAGAAAAATGAAGAGCCAGACCAACACTTCTACGCTGTATATACCAACCCGAACTATACTCTAAGCCAATATAAAAGAATCCAACCCAAGTCCCGAGTCTCAATACCGACCTCCTCTTCAACTGGTTTCCCGCTTCTTCATTGAACATTACCGTGAGACATTACCGTCCAGCACCTCACATCTCGTTCCGACTTTAAACCCAAAATCTACCGATTGCAAACCCGAAACCATCATCCTCTTCCTCAAAGCCAAACGCCATGCAACCTTGATACATCCTGCAACGCTCTGTATCGTCCATCTCTTTCTTGTCAGCATTCTCATCCGCCAATCAATCCATTTTTTCACTGCTCCTCCTCCGCCTCCTCATGCTCGTACTCATACTCACCATCATACTCACCCTCATACCCATCCTGATAAACGCACTCATAACCACACTCATTACCACCCCACTCCATACTCCCCTCCTTTATTTCATCCTCGCATGTCGTCAATGGAAACAGAGACGTATTGTTTATCACGTACGTACTTTCCTCCAGATCTTCTTCCAGATCTCCATCTTCATCCCCGTTCTCTCTCCTACTCTCTTCTCCGATTCGGACCCCCTCACCATCATAATCCTCATCCTCACACATATCTGCCCAGGGCATGTTCTGTCCTCCGTATCTTCTCATAGAGTTGAGAGCCTCTATATTCACCTCCGAGTTCATATCAGTGCTCACATCCGTACTCTCTGATTCATATTCCTCTTCTCCATCTACATCCGTTTCCTGTTCCTCTTTCATTTTCAATCTTCTCATCAGCAGAGTCAACTCTTCTCCATTCACTTGATTAAAGTCACCCGCCTCGTTATGATTCTCTACTCTCTCATCTCCATCACCACCACACTCCGTCGACCATTGATAAAACGACATTCCTTCCGAACATTGACGTGTATCCGAACAAAAATAGACATCAAGTGGCTGACTTCCATTTCCCCAATGAATCCAGATCTCGCCTATCTGCTCGTCATCCCTTTGGAATTCCCATGATTTGTTCACATCCCTGGAGGTTTTTCTCTCACTATAATCCTGTTTCGTAGGTTCTGGCGGCGAAGACTGAGGACGTGATAAATTAAGACAGCGTACTTGAGGCTTTCCATCCGCATCTATCTCTATATCGAATGTAATCCGCTGGAATAAATCCCCCATAAAAGAAGTACCCTTCGAGGGTCTTTTCTCGGTATCGTTGGTGACTTCCGGAGGCGATCCAAATGAAGAATAATTTCGAAAAAGAGGGCCCCCATTCCCCATACCTTCATCCTCATTCTCTAAATCAATATTAACATGCCCCGCGTCCAGCATCTCAGTCTTCCCCTCTCTCGGTTTCCATTCAATCGAGGTTTTTGTAGAAGAAATATCAATCTTTTCTCTCTCCAAGAAGCATGTTTTCTCATCAAAGAAATCACCTATGAGTATTTCTGAAGAATCCTCCCAATTTTCGAACTTCTGACTCGCCGCTTCATTTTTCAATTGGGCTTCAGAAGCCGCGTGATATCTGTCTGCTCCGTCCATTGGAAGGAAAAGATTCTCTCCAACTCTAAGTTCTTGTATACTTTGAAAGCCCTCTCCATTTCGATCCTGTATGTCATTGAGGGCGGCTTGATGCGATGACACGGAAAGCTGATTGGCAAAGGCGTCTGAGAGAGAATCGGTGGAAATGGCTGACATTGATCTTTTAGAGCATCGACGATTGGGGCCCCAGGAATGGTGGCGCGGATGGATTATTTCATGGTGCGTGGTAGAGTTGAGGTTAGATGGCGACGATGGATTAGAGAGTGTCTGTGTAGTTAGAAGCAGCGCATCAGGAGACTCTATGTTTGGGATACCGCTGTGTGGCCAGAAAGAATCGTTCAGAAAGTCTGTGTAGGTGTAGGAATTAGTGATTTCAGGCATCGGGTTTTTAATGGCCTCAACCATGGGATCCACGACAGGAAGGTAAATGGATTCCTGTCCATATGAAAGTTCCCGAGGTGGGTGGCTGGGCTCATCTAGTGCTTGTCGGTCAGAAGAAAATTGGAATTTGTTCGTATCGTTTTGATCAAGGCAAGGTTTCGTGCTCTGGGAATAGCTAATCGAGGCACCAGCACTCGATGGAGACCGATCTTCGCTTGGGATGTCTGTACTAGAAATATCTTCCAATGGACTCGCTCTATCCTGGTTGACCGAAGATTGCGGATCCATAAAGTTAGGGGGAACATTGAAAGTTGGTGGTAACCAACGCAAGTTCCGGGTATTTGTGCAAAAAGCAGACTTGTATGTCTCTTCATCCCCGCCGACTGAAGATTGCCGCCCTCCAATAAAGCCGAGAGAAAAATCGGAAGTCAGTTGTGACCTGCGCGAGGTTGGACAAGCTGGCTCGGATACATTTGGTTCGTTTTGATAGTCGATGGGAGATTCCTTACGGTCAAGGAAGCTAATAATGGCGCTATGGCTGGGTTGATTGTCTGGGGCTTGTCCATAAGTTGCAGGCTGGAGTACAGTGATGGGGTCAGAAGGGGTTTCTGCCCTTGATGAATGCCATCGCTCATGTGAGTCTTGTGGTGGTGAAAGAATATCGCTGAAAAGGTCTGTTTGTGCGTTTGCTGGGAAAGTCTCTGTTGGCCCTGTGTAAATATTAGCATGTAGTTGATTCTGACGAGTACAACACCAACATAGAAGATTCCAAAGCATTTGCTCGGCAACATATACTTGAACTTGTGGATGGCAAGGATACATTATGCGGGATTCTTCAAGGTGATTCATGTAAAATTCCGTCAATCGCTGTGCACGCCTTTCTGCTAGCGCTTTTTGGCGTATAATTTTCATTTGAGATTGGTACTCCATATCTATATTATCTAGTGACAAGTAATTAAACAAATGATGCATGGTGATAATTGATGTAAATATATTGTGGGCTTAATGTGAAGAACTTGGGAAGAATGAGAATTGTGGAAGATACACTTGATATCCACGGAATAGAAGTTGTCGGTATTTCCTTCCTCATCGGAAGGATACAAATGATGAAAGTTTTCCATGTATACAAGGAATCTTCTTAAGTAGGTAAGACCAAAAACATTATGGTTCGCCAGTGGGTGCAATAATCCTGCTAGCATTTGAAATTTTTGAAATACGTGTAAAATCTAATTCGTGACCGATTTCAGTGAAAGCCCACTCATTCAATGATTATACATGATACTAAGGTATTGTACAAACGAAATCTGAACTTGAATAGATTAGTAGTTGAAGAGTTGTTGTAGTATATAATTCGTGTTGTGGCAAGAGAGTTATTGTACCTACCGGTGGCTCCTTCGAAATCTGGATCTCATATGAGATCTCCTTCCTTTTCATAGTGGAATGACAGCTTCCCAAACTGTCTATATCATACATACCATTTTCAACAACATTTCCAACCAAATAACAATGAACATTCGTTTTGTCACCCAACTGTCACAAGTCCAACATTCGTTTACATACTTTAACATTCTCGATACATTTATTTTTGTATTTTACATCATGTGGGGTTTTGCCACAAGATCCCCGAAGAGCCATGCCTCTAAGAGGTATGTGCCTACCGGACAGCGAAGACACATAGACCTAAGTCAAGACTCTTCTTCGCCTTTACTCGATGCGTCTTCACTTGAGGAAGAAGTCCCATCTCTAATATCGGGAGATGCACCATCACCGGGCGGAGGATCCAGTGCACCAAGTACGCCAAGTACGCCAACCACGGATCCTTTCATCATCGGTGAACTCCCAAGCAAAAGCGAACAAGAATCAGCTTCGACATGTACAAAGTGTCCGAAGTGTATTCAGCGAGAGGGGATGCCCATCGATTCTTCACCGCTTACAGATCTCATCGAAAGGGCATCGAACACGCCCATCGTTTCTCTACCACACGTGGACGTCAGGAAAAGAGAAACAGATACCTTGTCTGTTCCTCAGCGAGTCGAAAGGCGGATTGGGCCTAGAGATGAGCATTTGAGTCGATTCGTAGAGCAATTTGAGCTCGAGCATCACGATCTCAGCAGAAGCTTGTTGGGACAATCACACAACACTCTCCTAGCGGGAAACCATGCTTTCGATAGTACTAATACCACGAGAGCGAATTCAATCGAATTCGAGGAACGGACGAACGATAGGACGAACAGCTGGCCGGTACCACTCTTTCACGAACGCCCACAAGATGAGGCGAGAGCAGAGTATATCAACTCCAGAAATCTCGCACAGATGGCCAGGATAGATGAACAAAGCGCTGCCAGCTTCAATGAGAATGGTGGGGAGCATCTCGCGCAGATAGTCAGCATAGATGGGCAAAACGTTGCCAGCTTCAATGAGAATGGTGGGGAGCAGGAGGAGAACGATATTGAACCCATACATAAACCTTGTCGTGTGCATGTAGTACTAGGCAAAGAAATCATCACACAACCAGAAGAAGAACTTGGGGGCTTTTCACCTACCTCTTTATGCAATCGACTGAGTGCTCTCCAACGACAGAGGAAATCTCTATCCGGAAGGTGGAATAACATGTTCGGAGGCAGATTTGGATCGAGAAGCAGATCGAATGCCCCCCAAGACGATAGTAGACTCTCGGTTTTGAACTCGTTGTCTCCGCTAATAATGCCGAAAGAGAGCAAGCTGAAGGAAACATGGCGGAAAATTGGCGATTTCTTTCAACCGAAAAGGAAAGTCAAGGCTAGAGCCATGAGTATGCATTTTTGATATCAGGCCTAGTTCTAAGTTGTGAGCAAGAAGAGGAGGAACTTGCAGGTTCAGGAATGTCATAGCCGACTATGTTGTAATAGCAAGCGATATATACAAACATCACAATCAAAAAGCGATGGCGTAATTATGGGTTGTAGAAATATTATGATGGTGTCGTGAAGAGTTACTGTACGTATAGTGATGAAGCCTTTAAACAAGACTTTGAAACTCCAATTTATAGTGTCAAGTAAATAAAAATTGGGTGTTATTTATCGGTAAAAGTACCTACGTAATTGATAGTATTTACCCGGACCGCCCCGCGCCTACCTAGGTAATCTTACCTTATCTTGTACTAATCTTTTTTGTACCATCTTTGATTTTGAAGCTCTCTTCTCTTCCTCTCCTCTCCCTCCTCAAATTGCTTCTTACTATCAACAATCACAAAAAGACGATCATTTCAACTTCATTCCTTTTTAGCTGGATATCTGAATACTTACAATAATCATTCTTACATACTTCATAGAGAGAGCTGTGTACACTATCCGAATTCCCTAAAATGACATTCTAAATTGTCAAATTTCATTTCATTCTTGAACTTTTCCCCAATTCCTAGAAAACCCCATCTTAGATATCCTTCTTCCCTTCCACCCATCCCATCATGAAATGTTATAACCCTACCTCCTTCATTCCCATGGCGGTCACATCGATGATCGTCATAGTGTATCTTGGTATATTTATTCCTCTACTGGTTATTCACGAAACGGTTCCTTCTGCTCCAAATAATCCAACTCTTTACAATGGTCTCAATCTCACAGAAGCATGGCTCGACCTCACGACTTTGAGCGATGGTTACCACCCATACAATAGTCGCAGAAACGATGATGTGCGCAATTGGCTCTTGACAAGAATTGGGGAAATCTTGGAGCATAATGGAATTCAGTATACAACAGAAGGGACGGAGAATATTGGTGGAATTTCCGAAACCCATTTATCTTTCGAATCCGACCCCGAAGCCCACTCTTCTACAAGCCCTTCGATCGAGACTGTTGATAGTAACATCGCACATAATGACGAATTACGTACACGAAAAGTCTCGCCGGCTGCTACAATTTTCAACGATTTACAGTCGAACTATTCCAGTAATGCCATGGCAAGCATTGGCAGCAAGAAGAAGCTTGGTACAAGCACTTATTTTGAAGGGAACAATATCATATGTTACGTGCGGGGACGCGACGATGAGGATGGAGAATGGTGGAAGTCTGCATCCATGAGCGCTCAAAGCAAAACACATGGTAAAGGTGGTGTAATGGTTAATGCCCACTTCGACAGTGTCTCTACAGGTTTTGGCGCAACAGATGATGGGATGGGAGTCATTACAGCCCTCCAACTGATACGCTACTTTACAACACCTGAAAACCGGCCCAATAAGGGATTTGTCGCATTGTTCAATAACAATGAAGAGGATGGGTTGTATGGTGCTAAAGCATTCTTGAAGCATCCAATGGCGAAGTTTGTCCATACTTTCCTCAACCTGGAAGGTGCTGGAGCTGGTGGTCGAGCCACCTTGTTTCGCAGTACGGATACAGAGGTGACACGAGCCTACGCACATGCGGATCATCCATTTGGCACTGTTGTTAGCTCTGATACTTTCTCTTCGGGATTCATAAGAAGTCAAACAGATTATGTCGTGTTCCAAGCTGAGGGTTATCGCGGACTTGACCTTACATTTTGGAAACCAAGAGCTCAGTATCATACCGAACAAGATGATGCGAAACATACCTCGGTCCATTCACTCTGGCATATGCTCTCTGCTTCTGTGGCTACTACTCGAGCTCTTACGTCGGATACTAGCAATACATTCCTGGGGGATCGAGGGGACGGTAAGAACGGAAAAGTCAACAATGGTAATGGAACTGATGGCGTTTGGTTCGATCTCTTCGGTCAAGTATTTGCAGTCTTCCGCTTGAAGACTCTATTTGCCTGGTCTTTGACACTACTGATCGCCGCACCCTTGATCCTGTTCGCAATTTCATACGTTATCAACCGACAGGATAAATTCTACTTCTTTACTGGGTCCGTTAAGCCTAAGGGTCACGAAAGCGAAGCCGTTTCTCTTGGCGGGTGGCGAGGTGCTTTCCGATATCCACTTACACTCATTGTTTCCGGTGCTCTCACATTTGGATGTGCATCTCTGATCAACAAGTTTAATCCTCTGATAATCTACTCGTCTCCATACTCGGTCTGGAGTATGTCACTTACCTTGTTTTTCTCTGTATTTTGGTTCATCATGGCTGGCTGCAATTTTGTCAGACCGTCTGCACTCCACAGAGGTTATGCTTTCATGTGGTTGTTCCTTCTCGGTTGGTTGGTCCTTGTGGGTGCTACTGTGTTTGAAGATCGATTTCATATCAGTAGTGGTTACATATTTGTGTTCTATGAGGCGACAATATTCCTCGCTACTCTGATCACAATTTGTGAACAATTTGCCTTACCCACAAAATCATCAGTTGTTGAGTTATTGCACGATGAGCACGAACAGCGCGAACAACTTAGCCCTACCCTAGATACTGACGCTAGGCTAACTTCAGATGGAGCCGCGGCCAATAACAATGAAGTCAATGAGGATGATGATGCGACTGAGGTGCCCGAGGCGACCGAATCTACACCTCTCTTCTCAGGGGCTAGTCATCGTTCATCCATCAGTACCACATTTGCTAATCGATATCGACAAGTGGTCCCGGAAACATACGATGGTCCTAATGATAGCGCAGGCCAAAAGAGCCGTGCTTATGGCGAGGAACAGGAATGGTCTGCTAATCTACCTACCTTCACATGGCTGCTTCAGTTTCTTCTTACTGGCCCTTTCATATTGGTCATTTTGGGTCAGGTGGGTATACTTCTTGTCGATGCTACCCATCAAACTGGAACAGATGGTAGTGTTCTTTTTATACCGTATCTTTTGGTTGCCGTATTTTCTGTTCTGTTGCTTCTCCCGGTCACTCCTTTCATTCATCGCCTCACACATCATCTGCCAACATTCTTTTTCTTGGTGTTTGTTGGCACGTTGATTTACAATCTTTTAGCCTTTCCTTTTTCGGCCAACAATCGATATAAAGCATACTTTCAACAAACTGTCGATCTTGACAGTGGCATCAACAAAGTTACTCTTCTTGGTATTGAGGAGTATATCCGAGAAATTATATCAGCCATTCCAACTGCCACAGGTCAGAGCATAGAATGCATAGGTGACTCCGTGGTTCGCCCGGGTCTTAGTTACTGTTCCTACGAAGGATTGGCACCGAAAGCGGTTGACAATGTTATTGATGGCGTTCCTCCAGAAAAGGGATACGCAGAATGGGTCACATACAACACGACTCGCGTCTCCGGTGAGAACAAAGCTACATTCCACATCTTAGGCAAAGAAACCCGTGCATGCGCCCTTCGTTTTGATGATCCAATCACGGATTTCAGGGTGCATGGTGGGGCCAGAAACGAGGAGCGTTGGGACGACATCCCGGATGGTGGAAGTGATCAAATCAAGCTCTGGCATCGTGACTGGAATAAACCGTGGGATATTGATGTCGAATGGGCGGTCAGCGACGATAAGCTACCTGGCGAAGAAGGTAGAACTGGTCAGATTGTTTGTTTATGGAGTGATCATAACCTTCCTGGCACGATACCGGCACTGGATGAAGCACAGAGGTTTACACCGGAGTGGACGAGTGTGGTTAAGATGGCTGAGGGCCTGGTTGAGGGTAGTAAGAGATTTATTGTCTAGAGGGAAGTGTGAAGATTGAATTTGGTGTTTTGGCGAAAGGGTACGTCTGGGATTACAACGGGCGGCATGGAAATTGTTATTGCGTGAATTGAGATGGGGTGGATGATTAATGAGTGTAATATGATGGTGATGACTTGAAGGGAATTGGTCGAGTCCAATTCTTGATGGACCCGGTGTATATTATAATTCTCGTTGTGTTCTTGAAATTATTTTCCCTGTGGCTGTCGCATGTGCACAGAACTTCAATATTATTACGAGGGATTCTTACAGTGCCCTGTAGATCCATGGTATCCAGAACTTTTTGCCGCTGCGAGGGTGCAAGATGGTGGGGGTAGGTTTGCATGGGTCTAAGATATGGTAGCGCCTTTGAAATGGCAATCGAAAGTGACTGATTGGATCCACTCATTCCAACTAACCACGATAAAGATCCCAACTTGCAGAGAGTGATGTATACAAGATGTAATCGGAAACAATACGTCACCCACGAATACCGGAAGGGTGAGAATATGGATGCCGAATGCTTGATTGGCGATTTCACGCGCAAATCTACTTCCGCGGAGGCTATTCTTCAACACTAGGGATATGAGAAGTACGATCTAGCTAGACCTAAGATTGTTCGGAGAGGGGGCGCCGGTGCAAAAACGATATCTTTCATCATAACATCAACAAAATGCCATAGGTATTAACTAACACCAACAGTGTGGTAACTTGTAGGGAACGCGGTTTTGCTTTTGCTGTGCGGCAGGGGCCCTGGTACTTAATGGGCTAGAGGACTGCCCAGTTAAGCCTGTACGAGGCATATTTTTGTTAATGGAGTTTGGCAGGAGGCAGGCTTGTTGGATCTTGAAAGAAGACGGAGACGTGCGAAGGAAGCATAATGACGCATAGGGAGTTAAGTGGTCAGGAATAGTTTTCACGGGATGTGTGTGGCAAAGTCGTTTTGCTAGAGTTTGTAAAAATCCATTTTCGAGGCTGTGTGAGGTAGACCAGACTAACACTGAAGAAATTGGGTAATAAGAAAAGTTCTTGCAGCTGTGTTGGAATAAGGTCTTGTTTAGGGTCCCTCGTGTGTTGGGAGGAATTATATGAATAGCTTGTATGTACTTCGAATATCTCGCATTTTATAGTTCTACTGTACGATGATTGGAAGTACATGTCGATAAAGTGTAGATATTGTTGTGAGAATTGAATTTAGTTCACGATTGTGGGGGAGATGGTACGGGTTCGGGACGCGGCGGTCATGGATATTATTTACGATATTATCAGCACCATAAGCAGTATAAACACCAGCATCACCATAGCCACAACGGCTACCCTCCACCCCTACCCCCAATCCTACCTCCTCCAACATACCAGAACGCATCATACCCACCGCAACATACAAATCTTCGACCATCCATATCACCATCCACAAGCACAACATCATAGTCCACCACCCCAACAACATTATCAAGCTCCACCACAAGCCCAACATCATCAAGCTCACGCACAAAAAACTCAAACCCCATCAATTCAACCATCATTTCAATATCCCAACAAGAGGAAAACACGCCCCAATGGAAAACCATAGGGTTCACAAACAAAGGTGCATTATGGGCACATGCAATCAAACGATGAACTATAATTCCAGGATTCGATGACTGCGAGGAATTCGATGTGAAAGGTATTGGGAATGGTGAATATCAATGTGTAGATTGTGAGTGGAGGTATAGAGATGTGATTGGAGGTATACGGATGCTGGGGAGGGAGGTGAGGGTTTGTTATAAATGCTGGGATTTATAGCTTCTAATGAGATATTGAGTCGATGAGAAGAGAAGTTGTTTTTTTGGACAGTTTTTTAATTGATTAAAGGTACTAGAATATTATATGGTCTGTCACGATAAGGGTATATAGGTTTGGGTAACACTGCAGCTACAACTCCTCGGAACGCGGCTTCCTTCTCAAATTCTCAAGCTACTTCTTCTGGCAGTGATTTTAACTACTATGGCAACTACGCGTCCTTTCCTATACCTCATGGTATCGATCCGAGAATGTTACACGTTGGATATACTTCGTAAACTAGCTCATCCCATTCCACTTCCACTTCCAAAAAGCCTGCCAGCCCACCGAAAGCTTCTTCTTGATCAAGACATTCCATTCCATTCCACTCCTACTTCCACTTCAAGAAAGTCAAAAGCCAGTCCACCCAAAGCAAGCACCTCCACCCATCCACTAAAACCAGCCACGCATCAAGATCCGCCAGTTCCACACCCACATGTTCAAGTGTCCCAACTGCTGTCCGTATTAAACCTCGGATGACATAGCCAATACAAACAAAAACAAAGAAGATCTCAATCCGCATAAATGCTCGTCTGATCCTCGAGATGAGCATAGGATGTGGTGGTGCGGCTTCCAGAAGAAAGCGAAGGGGCTACAAGCGAGCAAGAAGCAGGAATGTAAATACTATCGAAGTAAACCTGAGAGATATCGTTGTGCGAAGTGGAGAAGTGGCTGTGGATTTGGCTTTGATGATTTTGATTCAACCGCGAAACGGAACGAGCATTGTGAGCCGTTGTAGAATTCTACCGCGTTTCTGTTCTTGCGTGAGACCTCTATATAGGATACCGTATGTAATATAGTGCTCATAAAATTTTGCTCAAACTCAGCAGCGGCTACTATCTAAACCTGCTTAGACAGCTCTCGAATGTTCACCAAGTCCTGCTTGCACAGTGCTCAGTCATGAAAAGTTTAATAACATATTCCTCAAACAGAAGTCAAGAGATTCTGGGGATTGGCACAGTAATGTAATCGGTTCTCTCACCATTCAATCATAGTTCACGCGGCGATTGTGTTGTTCATCGACACAGCAAATAAACCAGATCGTCACTCCAAATCGCATATTCGCAGGATTGAATTGTAACTTAACGAGAAGCGGCTTGGAGCTTTCGTGCGATTTGCCACCGTAAAAGCTTTGGGATCGTGAATTGGATCTTCATTGCACCTTATGGAATATTATTGAGATGTCCTGGTCGGAATCGGAGCATACTTGGACTGTGCAAGAGCATATTTACACGCAAATGATTATGTGGTTTGCGGTTTGGGTTATCTATCACCTGCTGATGGCGCTCCGGGCGCATCTTTCGTCATTTGGTCTGTGACTGAAGTGGGAAGTGGCGAGGTAAATAGTGAGAATTGTAATGAAGTAGCAGGTGGTGACATAATACATCTACCTCTCAATGCATAACTCACTATCGCCCAGAACTATCTGCTAAGTGTGATTTGAACCCATTCGATTCGATGCAAACCACAGTCCGTATTCAAGATACATTGTTGCTCGCCCGATAAAAGAATATTGGAAATGGAATTAAGTCCATAATGCAGCTTGTGCTCATTCATTCAATATACTCGAAGGAATAGTATCTAGCGCTTGCTTGATATGGATTGTCATTCGAGAGAGAATTATTGGTTTATATACGGGCAATTGTGGGTTGGAATTCCACTCTTTATAAGCTTACTGTTAAGGGTATAAAGTGGATTCGTGAAAAGTTGTATGTACCATATCCGCTGGAAGGGAATAGTCTGCCTGTCTAGTAAGGTTTATAGACGCAGCATCTTGAGTAATCCAATTTGAGATACTGTATATCAGGTATGTTATTTCGGTGAAAGTCGCACGCATACAGAATAGAATCTTCTCTGCGGGAAAACTTTGAGGTCAATTACTGTGCTGCTGTGCAAATCGAACTCGTGACGTTAAACTCTAGGTTCCTCTCCCGTAACTGTAAACATTAAATTTGCAGTTTTTCGGTAGCCATACCGCAACTTGGAGTGGATTTTGTAGTCCAAAAATCGTAAAAATTGCCGAGTATACCTCCACATTGTTTATTGCGGGGCTGTGATTGGCTTTGGACATATTTCGTGATGGATGACCAAGAAGCCAACACAATACAATGAGTACCGTACACAAGCCGACATAGAAACCCCCTTTGGAGCTTCTTGTTGAGTCTGCCTACACCGACAATTTACGAATTAGTCGCCCTCTGCATAGCTTCTTGCATTGGGAGCATGGTTCACGGTCGATCTCTCAGCCGTTTTTGTGAAGATATTGCTGTAAAAAATAATCGTCGGATATACAACGATAAGTACGTGTTCCAAATAAGATTCTTCGTTGGAGGCAGTGATGGTAATTTGTAGAATAGAAGAAGTTGATGCTGGGTTGCTATCAGTAATTTGGCTGGTAGCCGGAATTCACCCGCACCTTAAAATAGATATAGTATCTCGGCTCGGTACCTTGGACCCTCGGTATTAAACCGGGTAACTGTATATTCGAGATTGCTCTCCTTTTCTATGGTCTGAAAGATAAATATTCATAGTACAATTAATTTGTCTCGAATCTGAATACAAAATTACTTTACATCAATTTATAAATGTACGTACAGTATGTCTGAGGTATGGACACGACGTTGAATACGACTTTTCCTTAGACCGTATATTACTATATTTGGTCACTTTGTTAGTACTTATGTAAAACTGAAGTTAAGCATTCACGTCAATCTGTAACCCCTTTACCTGAAATGGTGTTAGCTTCTTATATTGAGCTGCAGGTACTATCCATGATGTACTAAGCCTTGAGAGACTAACCCAGAGTGGACAGTGATTCGCAATAATTTCTTTTGGCCATTGGTTGTGGTCAGTTATCACGGTGCAAAGATGCAAAGTACCACCATAAAACCATTCTCATTCGAAGAGGGTAGATCAAAAACGTTAATTACCTATCTGGGTACAGTATCTGATAGAAGCTTTCTTCTTCACGTACTGTTTCTCGAATCTATATGCTCTATCCTACCTCCCGTTACCAATTCTACATGAAATTGATTCCGTGGCAAGATGAAACTACCTAGATGCAATTATTGTTTGAACATGTCACCAACAAACTGACTGTACTGCTTAGCCTACGCCTACACCTACAACTGCTGAATGTTGAAGATCAAAATTTCAACACCCACTTCCAATGAGCCGCCTACAGAGTAAGGTTGAATAATAATAGTATTCATTGGTTCCTAGCAGTTAGTCCTGGACCTGAATAATGCCATTTGGAGCCCACTGTCA
>JWJA01004699.1:0-18446 GCA_000812885.1 Lanzia echinophila
AGAGTAGCACATATAAAGTCTATTCTGAAATATATGTATGCATCAAGTTCACACGTGAAAGTGAATACATGAAACAATAGCAAGGTTACCAAGGTCCACTTAATGCCTACTTTTTTCTAGGGACTAAGGACTTGGTCTAACTTAGCAGATCATATACAAAAAATAGACGAAGATTAATTTTATTGCCAAATATTGGAGAACAGAATATTGTTTCAATTGCACAAGAAGACAAAAATATCGCAGTCGGGACCTCTAACAAATACTTGACAGCTAAATAACGAAAATTGACTTTCGTGGTCAATGAGAGCCAATCAACTCAGTCAAGCTCTGCTCCAAGCCTCATCTACAATTTTCGGTCCCTCAGTTCCCTCCTGCCTTGTCATCTCGATACACACTGTTTTCTTCACACCAAGTCCGTTATGATACGTGTCTTCCATAACATGGGTACCCGACTCCTGATTTGCCCCACTCTTTTGTTCTGCGAGACTCCCTGAATCAGCCAGCCTCTGGAAGGATTGGGTTGCATCGCTCTGATGAATGGTTGTCTTGTTTCGTGAGTCTGCAGAAGTCCGAGATCGAGTGATGGAGGTCAACGAAATGGCGCTGCGGACGCTGGCAATGACGGAGCCAATCGAACGGCCGCGGAAAATATGTTGTGTCGTGGGTAGGCAGGCTGCAATGAGCGAAAGGCCTGCTTCGATCATGGACCAATATATTACCGTGGATACAGATAGGTTTTCGTCAACCGTAGGGTCCAATGAGCGTTTAACCAGCGAGATGAATATATAAATCCGGGCCACGGCTGCACCAGTGGCAACGCCACCGAGAAGGAAGATGCCCGTTATTCCTATCTTCTTCGCTGGCGTAAGTTGGAGGGTCCAGATCTATTTAAAAGGGACAATGCCCGTTAATGGCTAAAACCAGTCGGGGTAAGCGTTTGCTTCAGCTTACCAAGGGCATAGGCAGTAATAAAATAAGGACATCGGTTATTAGGTCGGTATAGAGAAGCGACTCGACAATTTTCTGAACCGCAAAGCCCCCGTCACAATAGGTTAGGATATCGGAAATTGACCCCCAATGAGCGAACCAGTTGGTACCGCAGTCAAATGCAATGGCAAAGATATAAGCTATGGTCCATAAGCCGATGAAAATGGCGCATATATTCGTGACGAGATTAAAACGCTTGCTCGTGTCGACATTGAAGATTCGTCGGTAAAAGAAAATGACGCTCAGCTTGATGAGGCCATATGCGGTCACCATAAACAGCTGGGTAATGAATTGCACCTTTTGCACAACTGTAATCTTGTCATTGCGGTAGCTCAAAACAGATAAAGGGTTGTCGCTTGGCGGCGGGGTAGGCGTTGCATATCCAACAGCATGTTCCTTCACACCTATGTAGTCGTCAGTTAGAAGAGCAGGGCGCGACAAGGAATTCGTGGCGGAGCGACTTACCAGCGATGATGGTGGCGCCCATGCCAATGACAAAGAGGAGGGCGGGAAGGATTAGGTAGTCATCGATGCCAAACTTGATTTTCTTCAACGACCGTGTGTAGAACCGAAGAATAACGAGTATTATGCCAACTGCGGGAAGTACCGCTGCTGCGGCTAAAAGTTGACCGGGAGAAGCATAAGCAAACGAGTTACCGGAATAAGGCATTGTCAATAATAATAATAATATGGCAAATGTATCAATCGTACAGAAAATGAAGGTAAAAAGCGAATAGAGTAGTTGAGAAGTAATGGGAATCGTGAATCAAATAAAACCAAAAGAATGTGACTTTCGGGAGCCGACATTCTGAAGCATGAAATCTAATTGGTACGTTGGGCTTATGCAGATACAGTCAGACGGACGGTTAAATCGTTTTGGCCAATCATGCACATGTATCTAGATTACTGGCTTGAGAATGCCACACCTCGCTTAACCTGCAGCAGGTAAAAACTCGTTCATTTACCCTAGTCTCAACAGAAAAGGCGTTGCTGGACATGCACAGTATTTTTCATATAGGTAAGACCAGCCGCATACGGGTAGATGTTCGACCGCGGCGTAGAAAACCGAGGTAAATGAAAGAGTTCTAGTCCTATGAATAGTTCAAATCATATCGATATGCCATTGACTAAATCCTGGTATCAGGCTGGTCACCTGTGCTCTGTAGGGAGTGATCTCTTAGCTCAATATTGACCCCCAGTATACTCACCGCATGCTCGTCTGAGCCGCGTTGTCGCGAATAAAATCTTTGCGCTGGCGCAATTATTCATTTAACTCTCACAGGAAATGTAACACCGGACGGAGTCTCCTACCTTACATTCTCGGACACATCAACCCAATCCTACACCTACTATGTTCAGAACTCTCCTGAGCAACATTTTGAAATGAGACATGTATTGACATTGGGTTTAATTGCCATTCAAATCCTCCTATTTTGAATCCTCTTGACTTCCGGGGATACCACCTCAGTTCTTCTTGAGCATCAAGCCTTACACTGGTCAAAAAGTCCCACGTGGCATGGCATTACGGATTCAACATTTCGATTATTTTCGAAAGCTATTTTAACGTATCCATGACAGAGTTTTTATTTTTCAGCTTTCATAAAGGAGGTAGTGGCGTCAAACATATCCTGTGCAAAGTGTTTTACCGGGCGGAAGGGTTGCCATCGTGGTGTTGCAGGGGGAAATTCGGCAAGCCTATTGAAGGAAGTACATAATGGATCCTTCTCGGGGGGAATATCTTGCCGCTTTCTTACCATGATTGGCTACGACATGAAGTAATTGAAGGACCTGAGAAGATAGTTTGCTCTAAAGATACGAACTGTATATTGAGAGAGATGCGCTGGTTCACATCTCCCATCTCGAACACTTACTTGCTTTCTACTCCTGTTGGAGGCTGCGCCTACTGGGAGGAGATACCCGGAACCAAGTCATTAACCGTTATGACATGACGCTGGAGGAGGCAATGGAAACATGACTGCTACTATATGTATCTGTGTTTGTTCATTCCGCGCCGACAACCTCCTCATTCTATTAGCCGCCATTCGGTGCCCGAAATACAGTAAATGATGCATGTTTGTAATTGGCTACGCTTGCCGTGGCTAGATGCACATCCAGAGCTCGAGTGTATCCAGCAGATAATCATCATCGTAATATTCATTCTCTCACTGAAAGGGCTCTTGGGTAGTCTCCAAATGAACTGTTGGATTTTTTTTTCTGCCAGGTTCGCAAGATATGGGTATATATTAGCTCTATACGCCTGGTGCCAATCCAAGATTGATTCATTAGACTTCTTATCTTTCTTTGGACTCTAATTGATACCTTCCAGCCCAGATTCACCATGCGAGTCGCAGTTATAGGAGGTGGGCCAGCAGGTCTTGTCACCCTCAAATACCTCCTTACCGCACACGAGCATCTCTCTACCACACCTGTCGAGGCAAGGTTATTCGAGGCAAACAGTGACATAGGTGGAGTATTCTTCCACCGAATATACGAGGATGGCGAGGTTAGCACTCATTGACTTGAAAATCCCCTTTTACCTCTAGATACTGACACAAACTCGTAAAAGCTCGTCTCTTCCAAATACCTAACAACATTCTCTGATTTCCGGCCTCATGATAGTGATCCGGATTTCCTTCCTGCAAAGAGATATCTTCAGTATCTGAACGATTATGCTACGCATTTCAACCTGTTGCCATTTATCTATCTGTCTACGGCCGTGATAGCCGTGAAACGCTTGGAAGCAGGAGGCCATAAAGTTTTATATAGCTTGAATAACGGCAGTATTGCGGAATGGGACTGCGATGCGATCGCAGTTTGCTCGGGCCTGCATGTCACACCAAATATTCCTTCTATCGTTGGCATCAAGCAAGTTCCTACAGTGATGCATTCAGCGGATTTCAAGGCTCGGTCTCAATTCGGACAGGATCAAACAGTGGTTATTCTGGGCACTGGCGAGACTGGACTTGACATTGCGCATTTGGCAATCACGTCCCCGACAAAGCGGGTTGTATTGTGCCACCGCGACGGCTTTTGTGGTGTTCCCAAGGTGAGTTCTTACAATTACTCAAACGAGCCTGAATCTTCACATGGAGATGCTGATATCGTAGCGAGCTCCCGAACCCATTATGTTCCCAATATTTGGACGCAGATCACGTCCTAAGCGCCGTCCTAATGTGCCGATAGACACTGTAGTTGCTAGCCTGTTCGACACAGCTTATGTTCATCCTCTGCTGCGAAATAGCCAAGTCCACTGGAATTACTTTGATAAACAGCAGAAAACGTCTATGTGGCTCATATCCGGGACTAAAGAAGGACTTGATCAATGGGTTGGTGGTATATCCGAAGAACGCTATCATGCATCCAAGAGTATGTCGACCTCGAGAAGGTTGAGTTTGTTTTTTCACTTAGAAAGATTGAGCAGCGCTAACTTCAAATAATTCTCAAGTTTTTTACACCAAGTCTATCAAGGCGCTCCCATATATTTCCGCACAATATCGATCCGTTCCGTCGTCCACCCTACTGCAAAGAATCCGCTCAAGCATCATGCAGATTCCAATCATCGACACGAAAGATCGCATTATTGATATTGCTCCCTGGCCGTCACACATTAGCGATGATGGCCTGCTTCACTTTCAGGACAATGGCCGCCCCGAGTATCAGAGAATGAAAAATGAGAAAATCAAACCAGATGTCGTCATCTTCGCTACCGGCTATAAGCAGACCTTCCCTTTCCTTGAGACAGAGGGCCATGGTGGCAGTTATCCATCGGCATCCGATGCGAACGTGCGAGAAGTATGGAAACAGGACGATCCGACCATAGGATTCATAGGTTTTGTACGCCCAAATTTGGGTGCTATCCCCCCCTTGGCGGAGATGCAGGCACAACTCTGGATCCTGAACTTACTCGCCCCAGACCGCATCGCCCATCCACTATTACCAGAAGATGAGCCACATTACCGTCTTAATCCCCACCTCGAATCCCGTATAAAGTACGGGGTGGAGCACGAAGCCTACGTATACCAGCTGGCTCTCGATATCGGAGGTGCCGCTGGATTCTGGGAAGTTCTGCGTGCAGGTTGGTTAGGGAGCTCTCGAGGGAGCTGGTACAAGTTACCCCTCGTGTGGGCTTTGGGATCCAACTACAACGCCAAATTTCGACTTAGAGGCCCGTGGAAGTGGGATGGCGCTGATAAAGTCCTTGTGGGGGAGTTATGGAACACAATCGAGAGAAGGGGTGGATTCGTTGGTAAGCATTCCCTGACTTCGGCATCTATATCTTGGCTACGTACACAATCTGATATTCGATCTATCAGAACACATGACGCTGTCGGTATTGCCCGTGATATACTTTGGAAGCATCTCCTTGGTACTTTATATCTATTGCGCGATTATGTATTTGGGAAGACGACTGTGGTCGGCAGTTTCGTCTGTTTAGCTTTGCATCGGGGTTCCCCGCCAATTTGAAACATTCATTCACTGCAGATTTGTAATTTAGTTATAACGTATATAAAAAGTGTTGTTGTAGATGTTAAATCCATTAATTAATATTAATATAATTAATAAAAATTACTTTATAAAATAACTTTTACATTTCTCCTAATTAAATTAGATATTTTAACATAAATCACCTATACCATATATTCAACAAAAAGATATCAATAGGAGACGTAGAGTAGCCTATTGGGCAGGTATGTAATCTCAGAATTGCAGACCAGATCAATGGAAGTTTTTAGGCTTCAAATATATCTCAAATACACTTTCTCGCCTTTTTGATACAAGCTTTTGACAATATCATATTGACTATGGTTTAGTAGGTAAGGGAAGGTACTAGTAGTGGGAGATTGGGGTATTGTAAGTGTAAATTACTAATGTACAGTATTCGAAAGCAAACTGTTTTGTTTATATCCGAAATTATGATTTCTTTTTCTTTTGATCATATAAAAAGATTTTACAGAAGGGGTTTAGTGATGCCCAGAGTTGATGTCATCTTCCATGGGGCGGAGATGAGCCATCTTCCCTGCAACCCTTTCTACTTCCGCTAAAACCCTTAGTATGTTGCCTCCTGCAACTTTCTCAATATCTTTAATCTCTAATCCTCGGTTCAAAAGTTCCTTGATCAAATCTGGATACTTGCTCACATCTTCAAGCCCTTGTGGACCGTGCGACATGCCATCAAAGTCTGCTCCGATGCCAACATGTTCAAATCCAATCAAGCGCCCAATGTACATAATATGGTCCACAACATCGGACAGAGACGCAAGTTCGGGGTTCCCGCAATTGGTATATTCAGAGTAGAATGACACCATAACCACTCCTTGATTACTTCTTACCATCGACAATACAGAGTCTGGAACGTTCCTAGCATGATAACAAACAGCTTGTGCATTTGAATGGGAGAAGATCACTGGAGCCAGGGTGATATTAAGCGTGTCCTTCATGGTTGCCTCGCTGGTATGACTAAGATCAATCATCATCCCTAGCCGGTTCATTTCCAGAATCAATTCCTTGCCTGCCAACGAAAGGCCGCCATGTGAAGGTTTTGGTGCCAGAGCAGCATCGGCGTAAATATTGTTGCAGTCGTGAGTCAGTGAAATATATCTTACGCCCAGCTGGTGATAAAGTCGCATTATAGACGCGCTGTTGCCAATCTGATGCAGTCCTTCGGCCCCCATCAGACTCGAGATCGCTAGGGGATATTTTGCGTGGTTGAACCATACATCGGCAGAGGAATAAGCATGTTGTAAGTTATGTGGAAAGGCGGCTATAAGTCGATTTACAAGATCGATCTGTTGTAGCGTATCATGAACAATCTCGTGATATATGGAGTTGTTGAAATCTCCATCCAAGTCGGGACTGAAAGATATAAAACAAGTCAGCCAGGAGCCCAATTCCGACGATATAGATCCAACGGCCAAAAGCTTACCAAGGAACATACACACTCCAAAATTGAGCGCCAAGGTGACCTCTTCGTAAGCGTGGAAAGTCTACTTGTCCATCAATTGTTGAAGAGCCGTTCAGTTCATAGATATGGTTTTGATGAAAAACTCGCAGCCAGATGGGGAAATCGTTATGTCCATCTAATAGGTAAAAAAGTGAGAAACTCGATTGCACTTATTCATGACCAGAAGATTAAATACCAGTGAGGGGGACAGTAATTGCACCGTCACCAAGTGAAGCTGATTTAGTTAAACTGTCAAACAGGAATCGATGGCGGAATCCGAAAACACCGAAGAAAACAAGAAGGATTAGAGATAGAAAGATTCGACTTCGGGAAAATAATTTTTGTTGCGAGTCCGGCTGTACACTGATGAAATGTCTAGACCGCAATGACCTTTGTTCTTCAAATGGAATATTGGAAGACTCCTTGTTGCTAAATATCATCTCCATGGTGGCACGGCGCAATGGCACACAAGCAACCAACTTCTCAACAAACATTAAATTAAAGCATGGATTGCCACTTCGATTAACTAGACGAACAACATGTCATGTACATCAATTGATTCGACGACTACGGTTTATGACAGTCCAAAAATATGGCTTTTCGCAATAACTATTAACATGTATATTCGGCGACCGGGGTATTACTCCTCGGGAATCCTCATCAACTGCATAACAGAATACATCTACCGCTACATAGTCCACCCTTTCTCTCGAAACTCCGTTAACATAAGCTTCTAAATTTCTTTTGTTAGCTTCCAAGTAATGGACGCCAACACTTACACGTCGAAAAGCGAATTTTGCGAAACCATGGTGATCCATGAAGACGATCGTTTTTCCGGTAATTTCGTTTGGTACCTTGCATATGGCTCAAACATGTCTGCTGAAAAGTTCTCCGGCAGCCGAGGGATTGTACCCCTTGCGATGGCGCGGGTGCGTGTACCGGGGCATATACTAGCGTTCAATATTCCCGGTTTACCATACTCCGAACCTACCTTCACATCAATTATGTCCCGGCCACCGAACTCCACAGAAAAATGGAACGCACCGGACGTGATAGGAGTCGCCTATCTCATCAGCATGGACCAATATGTCCAGATTATAGGATCTGAAGGGGGTGGTATTGCCTACAACGATATCGTACTTGATGCAGTACCGATTGAACAGCATGATGAAGAGGTAACCGGCCCGAAAATAAATGTAAGGACATTAGGCGCTGCAATGGAGAGGCACCCGTGGCCTAAGCCGAGCAAACGCTATATGGTGAGGTCTTCCAACACGCTGTAGCTTGTGGGGAACTAACCCAACCGCCCCTAGGATATCATATTGACAGGTTCTCGAGAAGTGAATATGCCAAAGGATTACCAAAAATACTTGGAGGATATATCTGTGTATAAGTCACCTCAAACTCGATGGAGAAGAATCGGCGCTGCTATGTTCTTGATGATATGTGGCCCCTTAATGGGAGTTATGGAGAAAATTACCCACGCAACGATTCGGAAAGACGGATATGCCCCTGACATTGTGATCTGGTTAGTGAGATCCACGATGTACTTTATTTGGTTCATTCATGATGTGTTTTTTGCCCCTGTTTTTGGGCGCGGTGATGGGAATGACACTGAGAATGTAAGGGCCGAAAGCTCTGAGCAAGATGCCTTACTGGAAAAATGGAGCAGCTCATTGAAGTATGTAGTATAATGCGGAAGGTTATCAACAGCGCATGACCCACAATATTCGATATACGTCTCCTATAGACCCAGTTACCATATAGGCTTCAACATGTGACGAGGACTCTGGATAATCTGTCATGTCTTTTGCCAATGATGCCCAAATGCCCAATGTAGAAACCATGCACGATTCTGGGCAAGTCAGATTATTCTTTATGATGCATGGCCCTCTATTTCTCTTCCGTTGCTGTTTGACTCTCCCACATGTCCGCATAGCGACCTCTCTTTGCCATCAAGTCTGCATGATTCCCTCGCTCCACGATCCTACCCATATGGAGTACCAGAATTTGGTCAGCTCTGGTAATCGTCGAGAGACGATGCCTATAGATAAGAAGAAAAAAGATATTAGTCATGGGTCCGATGAAGATTGAGGACCACGTACGCGATAGTGATTGTTGTTCGACCCCTCGTTATATTCTCAAGTGCTTCTTGGATTAGTTGCTCTGTATGGGTATCGAGAGAGGCCGTGGCTTCGTCTAGTAACATTATTTGCGGATTCTTCAAAATAGCCCGAGCAATGGCAACCTATTGCTAAGTCAAAAAGATTCGCTCATGACATGTGAGTTAAACTTACTCGCTGCTTCTCACCACCAGATAACTTGAGTCCTCGCTCTCCAACGACGGTATCGTATCCTTCTGAAAAATGCAAAATCTGTTCATGGATGCTGGCTGCTCGGCACGCATCATAGACCTCTTCTCGACTTGCGTCGGGTTTTGCATAAAGCAAATTATACATAATCGAGTCGTTGAATAGTATGGTGTCTTGAGGTACAATTCCAATATGTTGCCGGAGGCTATCTAATTGGATCATTCGTGTATCAAGACCATCCAAGCAGATCTGGCCACTGCTAGGATTATAGAATCGATAAATAAGTTTGAGAATTGTTGATTTTCCGCTACCACTTTGACCCACGATAGCTGTCGAGGTACCTGGTTCAACTCGAAAGGTTATGTCTTCCAGAACTGGTCTACCAGGTCCGTATTCGAACGTAAGATTCGAAATGGATACCAACCCTCTGGGCATTGATACGGGTTTCGCAGCAGGGTCGTCGACAATATCCGGCTTATTGCTGAACTACATTGGCTTAATCATATATTCAATGGTAGACGGAAAGTCGAAACCTACAAGCTCCAGCATCCGCTCTGCATCTACCAAATTATTCTGAACTTGGTTATAGAAACTTCCAAAGAATGCTAAAGGTGCTTGTAGTTGCGTAAAGTACGTAATGATAGTGATGAAGTCTGATACTTTCTGGACTTCGATAGATATCTGATATGCCGAAAGAAGGCAGACGAATACAATTCCAAGTATAAATATGCCGTTTTGTGTTGCATTCAAAGCGTTCAGGGAAAATAAAACCGAAAATTCAGCCTTCTGGAAACGCGCGATCAACCTTCTGAGTTTTGATACTTCCAGAGAAGCAGCTACGTTATAATGAACTGTTTCATATGCCATAATGGCGTCCGTTCTATGGAGGTATGTTAGTCATTTGGTTGTAATCCATCCAGCAGCCTCACTTACTTTGCAGCATCCATCTCGCGATCTCTGAGTGTCATCTCTCGCCTCACCTTCGCACGATACTTCGCCATATAAATGGTAACAAACACATAATTCCACATTACTGCAACAACAATAATGGAGTAGAATGCATCGAACGTCAAAAACAAATAAACCGCGGCAACAGCAAGGTCAAATACCATAGGAAACAACTGGAAGGCAAATCCATCGAGAAAAGTATTCAGAGAACCCCCTTTCCCTAACGCACTCATAACCTCCCCAATTCTCTTACTCAAATGGAAATCAAGTGACAAGAGCAGTACATGCTCATATACGGCACTAGTGAGCCTGGAATAAAGAGATTGGCTGATTGGGATCCACAAGATCGCTCGAACGGAACCAATGACTCCCTGTTGACCTTGTATCCCACGGTAAAAGCAGTAAAGTCCAATTTCCTTGTATGGGATAGCCCCAATTGCTAGGGAATCGACCAGCAGACCAAGCTGTCGTGGAACCATGATATTAACGATTCTCTGTAGTATAAGAAGGAAGAAGCATAATATGGTCAAGAGTTGATGATTCACCGAATCGGAAGGCCTGTTGACTCGTAAGCAATCTTTCCATCCTATATCTTCGGTATACTTACCATATGTAGGGGAATAGGCGGCGAAATCCATAGAAGTAATCAATCCATCCAATTGGTCTGGTATTTGGTTTTGGAACAGCTGTAGCGATGCCATAAGTTTCGGTTGAAATAGCGGTTCCGATGAGACTTTGCCTCTCAACATCAGAGCTCAATCCTTTCCATCGATGCCGATATTCTCGGTTTATGAAGACGATAACCATGGAAACGAGTAAAAGGGTCCGCAAAGTCCCAAGTCCAGCTAAAACTTCTGTTCCGTTCTTTGTGACTGTAAATCCTTGCGTAAAGATGATGAGTGAAATCTCGAACGCAATAGCCACGAGCCAGGCATGAAGATTTGGCACTCCCGGGATAAAGGGACCATCTGGGTCTGGGAGCAGGCCAGAGCCAAAGTAACCGAAGATGGCGATATAGCAAGCCTTCCCACTGTTAGCAGCCGCACAGGGCGGGACTTGTCAATGAATTACTAGCTGTGCTTGGAGCAGTTTTATGTCAAAGTCGGCGTACGTTACGCCCCGGAGTTTCACGACGTTAACAACGATGCTTGCGGCCTAGATTAATAGTTGAGTAATGGCCTCAAACTTGATAATATGGCTGTTTACCAGAATTAGAAGAAGCAAAGCTTGTAGAGACCAAATACATCGAGAAGAGTTCCCAATAGGAAACAGTCTTATCTTGGTATCATCTCGTCGGAATGTAAGCAGATGCGATATCAAAAGAGTAACGCAAAGGCAGGCAGGATAAGCATAGTAAATCGCCGTCAACGCTTGGCTGGTCATGCCGAAAAGGGCTTGTAGTTGCAGAGAAATGCTCGAAATGCTTTATAATTATTTTTTCTGTTTGTTTGCGATGTTTTTATCCTGACTTCCTTTGCTTATATTCGGTAACTTTTATATGATGTTCCCGGTTTCCGATCGGGAAGTTTCTCTGGCGGCGCCCGACATGAGTTGCCGAAAAAGAATCACTTTAAATATCCAATATCCTTTCCAAGAATCATAATGAACTCATAAACTCTAAAAACAAGTCCATAAACCCAGCATTTTTGTCACCTCGACAGATATCATGACTGAACACAAGATGTCTGGGCTATCCATACGGGGCAGTTCCAATGTTGCAGCCATAATGCCAAAGATCAAGGGGGCTGTTGTAGAGAGGTCACGAGGGACAAAAATCGACTTGGCTTCGGCAGAGAATTGGCTTCTAAGAGGAGAAATGATCGAGATTTGCAAGGATGCAATCACCAATAATCTTCACGCATCAGACTTTTCCTATCCGAAAGCCTTCGCTGGGTTTCCTGAAGTATTATCCGCATTTGCTGGCTTCTTGAATGCCCATTTCAACCCAGCAATTCCTGTTGAGATATCACATCTTGCAACGGCACCTGGGGCTGCAAGCTGTGTCGATACCCTTCTGTATAATATTTGCAATCCAGGAGATGGAATTTTAGTTCCCGGGCCGTACTGGGGTTTGTTAACAATCCTCCACGTGTGATGCGTCGCTAATCACTATCAGGCGGATTTGACTTTCAATTCGCAGCCAGATCATCCGCCGTACCAGTGCCAGTTGTGCTCGAGGACCTCGGGTCAACCTTGTCGGAAGCATTAATACCAGCACTTGAACATGCTTTCGACACTGCATTGATCCCTATCAAAGGACTTCTTCTCTCAAATCCTCATAATCCATTGGGGCAATGTTACTCTCAATCATGTATCGAAGAATGTATTAAATTTTGCCAACGGCGAAACATACACTACATCTCAGATGAGGTTTATGCAATGACGCGTTTCTTCTGTCCTGAGATTCCGAATCCTCAGCCATTTGTATCTGCACTTTCAATCAATCTCTCGGAGCTTTGCTGTGACTTATCTCGCGTCCATACAGTTTGGAGTACAAGCAAAGATTTCGGCCAAAATGGTGTCAGGATTGTAAGCTGCAGCCATCCTTTAAATATATTTCCAACAGCTAATCTTAAGTGAACTTCCAGGGGTGTACTGTGACTCAAGGAAACCCAGAAATGGCGATCGGAGTTACTTTAGCTTCGCACACTCAGACCTCTACGCTGTCATCAATATTTGTCTCCGCTCTCCTTACCTCCCCGGAGGTTCCGAATCTCTTGGCAACAAACTCTGCACGTTTGGGCAAGGCATATGTGAAAGTCACTGATATGCTAAAAAGACATAAAATGAGATATATGCCAAGCTACGCTGGACTCTATGTATTTGCAAAAATAACACCGGATCATGCCTCCTGGGAAGAAGAATCTAGTATTGTGCAGAAGTTGAATGATGAAGGGGTACTTGTCAGCCCTGGAAGGAGCTATCATGGCCCTGAAAGCGAAAAGGGATGGGTTCGTATTGGATTCGCCATACCCGAAGACCAACTCGACAAGGCCCTGAGAATAATGGACAGGGTATTCGAGCACGAACAACAGTTGAGCAGACAGACACAAACTAATGACCAGCAAAATTCTTCTCACTTGGGGGTTGATCAGACTCTTAACCATCTCATCGAGTCGTTAAAATCGACATTACATGTTCTCAAAGGAGACGAAAAAGAACGACTGGCTGCTGCGCTTCATGACCATGAGAACTTGCCAGATAGGCAACTTACTGACCTTGCGAATAAAGCCATAGATCTGCTTCATGAGACCGAAAGACTTCTTGAGCCTGGACCTTTGGTTCTGGCAGATCACTTCCTTGGTAAGTCTTTAAAAGAAATTCAAACAAGTCAGCAACTGACAGTTCAATATAGGTTACCTTGATTCCAAATGCCTCGTTGCTGCGGTGGAGCTCAATATTCCAGACATTCTACAGGCTGGACCAAAATGCCTGTCAGATTTAGCCAAAGAAAGCAACACTCAACCACTGCGACTTCGCCAAGTACTTCGTGTACTTCACAATAATGGAATCTTTTCCTACGACTCGGATACCGATTGTTACAGCAATAACCATACGTCCACAATGCTTTTGTCTGGGCACTGGACTCAATGGCGCAATTGGGTTGATCTATACGGAAACGAATTTTACGACATTGCTCGTGGTATTCCCGATTCCTGCCGGGAAGGGAATACTAGAATGGCAGCGCAAGTGAACTACGACACAGACATGGACATGTTCACATATTTCAGCGAACGTGGATGGCTACCAAGACTGCATAAGACCTTGAGTGGAGGTGCTGTGGCGCAGGCTCCTGGAATACTACAAGACTATCCGTGGGAAGAAGTGGCAGATGAGGTTTTGCTTGACGTTGGCGGGGGTGGTGGCGGCTTAGTTGCTCTTTTGCTGCGGAAGCACAAAACCATGCGGGCCGGTATATTGGACTTGCCAAAAGCTATAAACCAAGCGAGAAATAACTTCCACGACCCTGGTGGAGAGTATGGTGATGTTGGCGGTCGGGTCTCTGAGTCCGACTTGATTGTCGGAGACTTTTTCGTAGAAATACCCCGCTATCAGATTTACACGATGAAATGGTGCTTGCACGATTGGGACGATTTCAAGGCTGCCAAAATCATGGCCAATATTCGGAAAGCAATTATTCGGGGACCCAAGAGCCGCTTAATTATTCTGGAATCTATCTTGACCGAAGGTCGAGCTGGTCGCTTGTCTAGATATGCGGATTTGACTATGATGGTGAGTGCCCATGGCCAGGAACGGAGTGAGTCAGAATGGCAGGCCCTAGCAAATCGGTCAGGGTGGAAAATCAACCAGATTTACCGTCTCAGAAATGCATGGCCATGCGCTATCGAACTCTTCCCGGTATGGGAAGATGATGATCTCTCCTCCGACGCCTCTGACTTGATACGTCCCACGGAAATACATGATGCTATGACGACTAAGACTCAGGAAGAATCGGCTGTCAACGACTCCGGAGTTCATGCGCTCGAAACCTATGAGCCATCAACGACGGTTGCAGAAGATGATGTAGACGAAAAACTTCAAGTAACGACTTCCATGAGTTTTCTCGAGCCGTGGGATGGGTCAAAAGGCGAACCATACTATCGCTCAGTTCCCGATGAGGGATTTAGTTCTACCAATTTCGAATGGGTTGAACGTCAGGTGAAGGTGATAAATTCCAGACAGAACAAACATGACTTCACCCTCGACAAAAACGGGTTTTGCTATATAGACGATCCAGACGGTGTACAACCGGAGCTAATAGAGGCGTTGAGGGTAGGAGTCAAGGAGGTGGTGCAAGAGCTATACTATCCCAAGGTAGAACATCTGGTGAAGATGGTTACGAATGCTTCCAAAGTCATCATCTTCGATCACACTGTTCGAAAGAGGGATCCTGCCATCAAGAAAGGAGATAATCCTAATGGAAAGGAACAACCAGCAACTGTAGTAAGAATCAGCACCCATCTACACTTTAGATAAACGACTGACTTGATACAGGTTCATTGCGACCAGTAAGAAATCAATAATTGATACGAAAGTATAATGAAGAAGAGCTAACGTGCCTAGGTCCGCAAAAGGTGCCATGCGGCGGTTGAAGCAAAATATCGCTGAGACCGATGACCTAGAAACCATCCTCAGAGGTCGTGTTCAACTGCTCAAGTAAGGCACCATCTGTTATCATAAACCTACCTACTATCTAACAATGCAAATAGTGTCTGGCGCCCACTTCGTGGACCGGTAGTCGATTGGCCCCTGGCAATGATGGATTTTCAAACTTTGGACCCAGCAGATGTCCATCCTTGCAATTTGTGGAGACATCAGTTCGAAGAACGTGGCCAAACTGTTACATTCACTCAGAACCCTGCCCAACGTTGGTACTCTTTGGATAAACAAGAGGTTGATGAGGTTTCAATCATCAAGATTTGGGATAGCAAGGATGATCAGACCGCCAATAGTAAGTTTTTCCATTGTCAAATCATCGAGGTGGAACTGACTGAAAAGTGTGTCCGCACGCTGCATTTGCCCACCCGGATACACCTGAAGGGGTACCGCCCAGGGAGAGTGTCGAAGTGAGGTGCATCGTGATATTTGACCCATTGACAAATGATGGAGAGTCTGCTATGTAGCCAACTTCGTGCTTTTATCATTTCTGCAATTTAATTGAAGTTCCCTGGTATAATTCCGAAGCACGTTTAATTGTAATTTCTATTTTTAACAAGAACCTGGTGATCCATCATCAATGCTTATCCACAGACACAAAGGCAGTGCATTTCAACTGCATTAGTGGCTGATTAATCCAAACTTCTGGATTGCGCCTCCATTCTTCATCCTGAGCAAGTAGACCCAGCTCAAAATTCTCTACCACATGTACGAGCAGAATCCTAATCATGACATCTGCGACATATTTTCCAAGACATTGCCTCGGTCCAAACCCAAATCTCCAAAAGTTATACCGAGCCTGAATGGACTTCGTCTCTAGGAAACGATCTGGGCGAAAGGTAGAAGAATCAGCTCCCCAATATGGGCTTCGCTGATTTAATGCGTGCGAATCAACTATGAAGTTCGTGTTTGCGGGAAAGTAATATCCGTCAATTGTTCGGCCGGTAGGTATTGCTTGTGGAACGGAGAATGCGGCTAGGGGCCGGAGACGTGAGGACTCGGAAATGCAAGAGTTAAGGTAAGTTGAGGTTTGAAGTAGATAAGCAGAGAAATTGGACTCCGAATCTTGGCGTTTGTTTGATATTTCAGTGCGCAAAAGGTTTTGTGCTTCTGGATAGGCTGCAAGGAAGACGAGGTTCCAGGATATGCCACTCAAAGTCACGTCCAGATTAGCGTACAGCATTTCGTCGAGGGTCTGAAGAAGTTGCTCTTCGCTTATTTCGCCTTTATCAACAGCTTTGTACATTTGTAGCAATGCGATATCCCTATCTTGTTCGATGGCGATATCTCGAACACGACGATTAAAACATGACCATTGAGTTTTGAATTCATGCAATTCTCGATTTGCTGAAGTGGGCAAGTATTTTGACCAGTTGAATCGCGACAGACCTCCCGAAATAACATGTTGAAACAATCTTTCCCTTCTTGGTGCAATTTCCTCCAGCTCTTGCTTCATATCAGATGACAATTGCCCATAAAGGATCTCGGAAATAATCCAGAAAGGCAAGTACTTCAGGTCCTTGGCTGGGTCGATGATCGATTCCGAAAGCCTGGAACATTTCCAAAGGTTATCGAAGAAGCAGTGAGTCTGTTGTTCCATGTTTTGAATGTAAGAACCGATTATTGGTCTGTGAAATGGGCGTTCGCAAACCGTGCGAACATGTTTCCACTCGTCTCTACTGATTAGACCCACGCATTTACCGAGGATTTCGCCCATGAAATATCCAGAATTGTTGTTGAGTGCTTTAATATGCTTGTCAGAATCCTTGAAAACTTCTTTTATGTCCTCATATCTCGTTAAGACACTGGCACAAAGTGATTATTAATATTTTTCCTGATTTTATGGCAGTCAACAAAGAATATCTCAATGATGCTTACACCTCAGGATTACTGCCAGACCAAATACGATACAGCGGGCCATATTTCTTTTCCCATTCCAGGCTGTTCTCTCTGCCCTTGAGAAACTTGCCCCCATCGCCTTGACCGTTTGGAAATTCATAGCGCACAGTTGGAAGTGATATTCCGGTAACTATATTCTTGATGGGATACTTCCAGGAAAACCAGATCTGCGTTCGTCAGTATTCAAGATTGCCATCATAATCTGGGACGTATTTCAATCACATACGTTCAAGATAAAAGAGATGTAATCGAAGAGTACAAGGAATCCAGCTAGAGGAACGAATAGTAAGGTATATGAAACACATTTCCATGGCCACAGACAGGTGTATTGGTGAAATATTTCTCCGTACATCATTTTTGATTGCGTCAGAAAGTAAACTTGCAATGTACACGAGTCAAACACGTAAAGGCCATTTCTGTGGGATAAATCGTGTTGTAACGAGCGAGACTCGCCTTTTCTAGCGTCAGCCGGCCACCGACGACTGATCGGGAATTTTAAAACCTATGGAAACGGGTCACCATCCAAAACCCAGCTCACGTAGAATTGGTCATGAAATTAGGATAGTGTCATTCGGGGTCATTGAACGGCCAGTAAGTTATCCGTCAAATGATTCGTGTTTCTATTCTTATTCACGACGCAGCAGGTATAAAACACAACCGGCATTTTTACCTAGTATGTTTATTGCCAACACCTAAGTGCAAAATTCCCGTTCAAATATACGGCACCTAAAGTTTCCCGGTTTCTTTACTTCTTGTTCTTAAGTCGATATTGCTCTGAAGCAGCACAATGATGAAATCACGAAAAATACATTCGGGTTTTCTCACAACCCCATTAGGCGGCTGATTGTCAAGATTTCAAAAAAAGATATGCGATAATCAAATTAACTTCCGAATCCCCAATGATACGACCAGGAGAAGCATGCGCGCCGTATCCAAATATCAATTAGTCGGCGCTGGAGAAATTCCAAGCTTCAGCCCCGGCTTCACGGGGTTTTATAAATCGGTAACCATAGAAATTGGTGTTGATCTCGAAAATGTCGTCGAATACAGGACTTTCTGTAGCGACCGGATTCTCAACTAGGATGAAATGACAAGTGCATATCCTTATAGGGCTATGGGTCTTCCGCAACGAGGCAACTGTAAGGTGTAAGTATATCTGAAATGAAAAACAAACGGATGCGATCTGAAGGGGGTGGTATTGC
>JWJA01004700.1:0-16253 GCA_000812885.1 Lanzia echinophila
TCTTCATTTCTTATTCGAAACTGCTCTAATGCTTTGCTTTCTAACAAACATAAGAATGGCTATAGGCCCGCTGAATTTTTTTCGTGTGATTTCATGTGATGTGCGCTGAAATTTCTGCTATGCAAAGATTGAAAAAATGGTGGGAAGGGAGCAATGGGGAAATCCGATGAACGCCGGATAAGCAGCAGCAACCAATAGTGGAAAGGGTGTTACCTTCCTACTAACCTGGTTCTGGGAGATCCTATCCTTCTCCACATCCCGAAGAATTTCCCCCTTGCCCAAGCAAACCCCTTCCTTGTATGCAAGATTTTTTTCCGCCTGCAATATGTGTAAATGCTGTAAAGAATAGTCGGTCCGGTGGTAAAACATGCAAGAATAGATATTCGATGTCTGGATTGATGCTGTAGATGTTTGAAATTACAGTTCTGTTTAGAACTCCCAGTCATCCTCGTCTCTAATTGAATCGATGGCCCATGCGAACTTCTCACGTAAAGTCTTCGAGAAGAATTTCTCAATTGGTACATTGAATTTCTTCGAGAAAACAACAGTAAGACGTGGGTCGATATAGTTCTGGAAAGTATTAGTACTGCACGTTTTATTATGGGGGAAAACTTACGATCTTACTGGTACCGAGCGCAACCTCCTTGTTGCCCTCTCGGTCTTCACGCTTGAGCAACATGTTGGCGATTCTATCGTCGATCTTTGCGATATTGTTTTCAAACTTATCGACGGTAGGTCCCTTGCCTTCTGCTTCAACCTTCTTGGATTTGTTTTCCTTCTTGAACTTCTTCTCAAGGTCCGTTGCAGCTACGAGTCTTTCGGTGAGTTCCTTTGCCTTCATTTCCTTCTGACCCTCAGAAACGAGTTTCTCATTCTCCTTGGCGAATTTCTTCTCGATCTTCAAACGCTCCTGAGCGACAAGGAATGCTTGGTGTTCAAGGATCCAGGCTTCATCAAGCTCCTCGTCCAAGGCGAACCAATCGGCACCCTTCTTCTTCTTCTGCTTTGGGTCGATGTCGATGATCATCTGTTTGAGTCGCCATTTCTGGTATTTCAAACCCTTGACCTGTTCAGGTGTCAGTAAATTCAGCGTCGCCCATTGATAGAGAATGGTACTTACGGCATCGTCCATCTTCTCCATCGCAGCCTCATGACTAGCACCCACAGTACGTTTGTGGTTACAAAGCACCGCAACTTCACGATTGCAATCATTGTATAGCTTGATCTTTTCTTGCATCGTTATGTTGGTGGCCTTAAGCTCCTTCAGTAGTCTCGACATGGTGAACGAAGCGTTGTAAGTACGGAAGACCTTGGCACTCAAACCAGGCATGTAATTTGTCAAGTGCTTGTTCAGTTGTGTAGTCTAGCATAATCAGTATGAATAGATAGCTTCGATATTAGTTTAACTTACGTTCAAACGATCAAAGATATCATCACCATTCTTCTTCGGGGCTTTCTTGAAGATTTTCAAATTTTTGAATACCTGAGCATCCACTACGACTTCGTCGTAGAATCGAATACTATCCTTTCCCAAGAAATCAAAAATGACCGTATTAGGAGGCTTCAGGGTGACGTGCTCAAATTTCAATGAACAGCACCCGACAGTTTCGGCCTCATTCTCAGTGTCTTTCTCGTTTCCAGCACGCAAGGCGAATTTGTCAATAAGATATACTGCGGTAGCTCGTTGTCGATCTGCCATAAGTTCGGCGCGAAGATCTTGTTTGTAGTCTTTACGGATCTGGTCAATGTGCTCCTTCAGCTGGCGTGCTTTCTCAAACTTTTTGTAATCACTTTGTCCTTTGATACTACTTTTTGCAGCAAGCATAACATACTTGTATGCGCCATTGATGTTTTCTTGCCACATAGCAAGCCAAGTAGCCTTGTTGTCATGTTGAATTGCTTTCCACTTATGCCCTTCAGGGGGGGTTGGAACAGTAGCGTCTTTGCCGATATTGATCGTAATTTGCTCAGGGGTTACGCGACGTTTGACTTTACCGGTCTTTGGATGCTCACCACGACCACGGAACAGTCCAGGAGGTTCGACACGGAAGTTACCGACATCTTCTTTGCGTCCATCCCAAATACAGGTTTTGTAGGGAGCGTCGGCCTCATCCTTGGCAGCTTTCTCAGCCTTCTTCTCGGCGGCCGGTCGATTCTTTCTTTCAGTGTTTTTACCGTCGTAATATTCGAAGATCGGTTTGAAGTCCAGTTTGCTGAATTCTTTGATGGCAACCTTGTTCCCATCCTTATCCTTAGCACCTCCGGTCTTCTTGACTTCATCCGTAAAATCCTTGAAAAAGTTCTTCTGGAACGTCGGATTTTCGACGTTGAGGGTAGAGTTCAACATGGCACCGAAAAAGCCAGCAATCTCCTCAGCTTCGATGGACAGAGTAAGTGGTATTCCATCGTACTTCAGCTTGACCTTCTTTGGAAGTGGTTCGTACTCTGGAGGGAAAACAACGCCGTTATGTTGCAAAGTTTCCCATTTGATGCTATCGTCTTCTTTCTTTGGCGCATCCCACCAACGATAAACATCATCCGCTTCCTCACTCTCTTCTTTCTTGGCCTTGGGCTTCTTCGAATCCGCTACTGGTTCTGACTTGACTTTTCCATTTGCCTTCTTTGCGCTGCCTTTCTTCGTCGCAAGGGGCGCATCAGAGTCCGATTCGTCTTTCTTCACGCCATTTGTCTTCTTTGCGGATGGTTTTGCTGAAGCCGTGCCGTTGGATCTCCGCCTCGCGGGTGGCGCATCGCTATCCGATTCTTCCTTTTTCACGGGTTTTTTGGGGGTAGGTTTCTTGGCTCGGATAGCTTTGGCATCCTTCTCGGCTTGCTTCTCAATCGTTGCCTTCCTCTTCGAAAGTTTCGTAGTGAGGGGTTCGTCATCAGATGATGATTCGAGCATTTCCGTCGAAGACACTTTTGGTGGTAGCTTTCCATTGCGTTTTCCAGCTAGAGGCGCATCATCGTCTGAGTCCGAATCGAGGGCCTTTTTCTTGACTGTTCTTTGACGTTTTGCCTAAGATTTCGTCAGTAGTTTGTTGGGTGTCCAGGGGTCTTGTGATGGTCTTCGGATAGATGGGGAATAATATGTTGCATCAACGTACCAACGGAGCATCATCTTCGCTTTCACCATTACTAGCATCATCATTGTAGCTCACTACCTTTCCCACACTTGTTCTCGATTTGCGCTTCGGTGCACCGTTGGTGGCTGGCTCATCGACATCCATGGCATCGGCTGCTACAGGACCATTGCGAATGGACACTCCAGGAGGATCATAATTCGTCTTGGAATCATTCTTATCCATGCTTTTATCGAGGCTTTTCGGTATGTGATTTCGCGAGGCTATGACTTGAGTCAGATAACTATAGAATTGCAAAGGATTGAAAGTGTTGTAAATGCTGATTGTGTTGGGGGGAGGCCAACCAGCGCAGGGCGTTTAGGCTGTAACGGAAGGAAGGAAAACTGTTTGTTACTTACCATGGCCATTCGTTCTTGCCAAAGGCATATCATCATCGGAAGATGACATTTTGAAAGGAGGGAAAGTTTGTTGATATAATTTTAAAGATGAATTTATAGCGAAAAGAGAATGAGAGCTGAAAAGTTGTTAATAAATTTACTACTTTCTTTTTAACATATAAAAAAAGAAGTATCAACGACGCGATAAAATTGGTTGGAATTTGATAATTAAACTCAAAGGCATACCTCTGAGCGCGTAGATTCGTAGCACGAGATTGAATTACTGCCGTGCCAAAGTTAGAAGAAATCTTTCTAAAGACAGGTTGAAGAATGAGGCGTTTTGTGAACATGTAAAAGTCGAGGCAATCTCTCTAACTTTTTGAAGGACTTCTAGTTCCCAAGTCCTTGAGGTATGATCACGTGTAACGCTAAAACCACTTTTTTGTTCCGTCTCAATCGAATCCACAAAATCCTAATTGGGTTGCATCTCACGCATTGGCCCATGCATAAAGGTAAGCATTATTCCTATACCCGATTCACCGTTGACTTTCTATTGGTTGAAATTTGGATAAATTAAAAGCGGAGAAAGGCAAGGGAAAGGAAAATCTTTTATTAACCATACCTGTAACCTGTAGAATCGGAGGAGTCGGAAAACTTTGGTGTGACTTGTTCGGGCGGGCGAGCAGCGTGAATGATACGAAACTGCTTATGGAGAGTTCTTGTCCTTCCTACCTATTGGTGTCATTAAAATCGTAAGATTATATTTGACTTTGAAAGCTGATTTTATCTATCTATCTATCTATCTATCAATACGGCAGGTCCCAGTACGGTAGGTAGTAATCACTTTAAGGAAGGGGTTCAAAAGTGATAGGTTGGTTCTACCAAGACAAGTACGGCAACGGTATCATATGATAATTCCTAGACATTACAGTATAGTATAGTACGTCGGCGCAGTATGGTTTATTGGCATATCGTCTTGGTATTCACTCTTCCGTTTGTACAAGGTTCCTTCTGCCACTTAGCTAGATATCGGTAGTTAGATACGGTATGAACCTGCCTCCTTTCTAATACTATATTCACTACATATATCTGGATCGACTTTGATATTAAGGCTCAACAAGGTTTTCTCATATTGCTGCACGCTTAAACTCTACGACTCACTCAAGCTTCCAAGCAACAATTGAATCATCTCGCAAAGGTACAATTGATTCGCACGGCCCTAACTAAAACCAACAAACAGAATGTCCATAATATTGTACAAATCTTTACCACAATTACCGTTTATGCACTCACCATAGCGATCACCCATTTAGCATTGCAGCGCCATAGTTGAGTGAAGGATCCGAATCTGTCCATGCAAAGATCGAGGTGATGGGTGTGTTTGAGCCTGGCACCCGGTATTAGTACTATCTGTACAGAGTGAAAAGCAACATCCATTTGTGCAAGTACAAGCGCAGGAGAGGCAGGGGGCTCCAGCAGAGGTTCGTTCTTCTTTGTTCGATTAACACTCGCCCAAGTCAAAGGTCTGATATGTCCTTCCATGTTGGAATCTGGCTGCTCAGTTCTGTAAGTGTCAACCGAGTAATGAGATTGAAGCCCAAAGATAAAAGCACTCGCTCTTCTCTTAACCCTAGTTCCTCTCCGCTTCTATTCCCAAGACGACTTGAAGACTGTGGTATTGACCATGTGAACCGCCGGTTTTTTGGTTTTTGGGGGGTTTTTTTGAGAATATGTGAGCCTTGGGTGGAATAGGGACCATGTGAACCGGGGGTTTTTTGGTTTTGGGGAGTTTTTTTTTTGAGAATATGTGAGCCCGGGTTGAAATACAAATTGGTCTTCGATTGACATTGCCAACCTACGTCAGATGATATTACTAAGCGGTTCTCAAGGCACCACTCGCTGGGCTGGTAATCGTAGTCATGACGGTGATTGACGACAGACATAAGTAGAGAAAAGAAACTCAAGGTTGATAATTTGGGGTATCATGGGTCCTTGTAATCTTAGAACAGTTGTAGATTATCGCAACAGATTTTTTGGGATATTTGATCCTTGTAATCTAAGGCTAATTGTAGTTTTTTTTTGGAGCAAAACTTTCAGGATATGTGGTCGTTGTAGCCAAAAGACAGTTGTACTTCCTTGGAATAGAATTTTCGTGATATATGGCCCTTGCGGTCTCAGGATTTTATCGCTGCAGACAACAATCTTTTGGGAGTTTTGATCGTTGTTGTCAGGGGATAGTTGTGTATTGCAACAAGAATTTGATAAATTGGGGATGCAGTGCTTCTTTCCGTATGGTATGGGAGATTATATTTCATAGCATCAAAAAAACTTGCGAAACTGTTGATCTTTATCTGTTGCTCAGAAAAGAGTCTGGTAAACTGCATCATGTTGTAAAATTCAGAATTTGTATTTTAGAAAATGTTCACACATCGCGTTAGCAGAAAGGAAGGTCCCGCCGGGTCAAAACGGAAAGTGCCTTTACTCGTCATACACGTGATCTTGCTAGCTTGGAAAAGCTTCCCGCCGGAAGTTCAACCATTAATCCAGCCGACAACAAGCAATTGATTCCTAACGCGATCGTGGTCAATTGTGCCTCGATATTGAATCAGTTGATACCGTTCCTTTTCGCCCTACAAAATGCTTTCGAGAGCTGCTAGACCGGCCCTGCGAGCAGGCGCTGCCGCCGCTGCCAGGTAAGACCCTTTGAGTACGAGCGACGGGAAACGTGGGAATGTCTTGAAGGACCACAGAAGAGGGCAGAAAAATATTGCGGGATATGAAGAGCTGATGGAAATTTATTCGCAGACCTGTCGCTCCAAATGCCGCCACCTTCGCGACCCTCCGTGAAATCGAGGACAGACTGAAGTCGATTCGCAACATCGAGAAAATCACAAATACCATGAAGATTGTAGCATCTACCAAGCTTACACGAGCACAAAGAGCCATGACGAATTCTCGCCAGTACGGACAGACATCCAACTCTGTTTTCGAGCATGCTGAGACCAAGGCCTTGGAGGGTGACGACAAGAAGACATTGATTGTGGTTGCCAGTTCCGACAAGGGTCTCTGCGGTGGTATCCATTCCGGTTTGACCAAACGTGTCCGCAAAATGCTCCTTGAGAACTCAAACGTCGATCTCGTTATCATTGGAGAGAAGGCTAAGGCTCAACTTGGTCGTTCCAACTCGAAGAACATCGTATTGAATTTCGCAGGTGTAGGAAAGGATGTTCCTACTTTTGCAGATGCTCAGGCTATTGCGGATCAAATCTCTCTGTTGCCCACTGACTACGCCTCGGTTCAAATCATTTACAACAAGTTCATCAATGCTCAAAGTTACGAGGCTACACCAGTCGAGGCTTTCTCTGAGGAGGCTATTGCCAACTCCCGTAAGTTGCATATCATGTAAGTATTACAAAGTACAGCACTAACACAACCTTTTAGCCAACTTCTCTACCTTCGAGATCGAGGATGAGGTCCTTGTCAATCTCCGTGAATACGCTCTTGCCAACTCCCTATACTGGGCTCTTGCTGAAGGCCACGCCTGTGAACAATCTGCTCGTCGTAACGCTATGGACGTATGTATACCCCTCATTTTCCGATTACCCCACAAAACTAACACATCTTAGAATGCCTCCAAGAACGCTGGTGACATGATCAGCAAATACCAAATTCTTTTCAACCGAACACGTCAAGCCGTCATTACTGGTGAATTGGTCGAGATTATTACTGGTGCTGCTGCTTCGGAAGAATAGAGGAACTTGTGGATATGTAGACTAGTAAGAAGACAGCTCATGATTCTTTGGAAGCTAGAAGAGTTGAATTCGATTCCCTTTTGTACCAATGCATAAGAATTAAGGGATATATCGAAATCTCTATGACACTTTGGAATGAATGACGCCTGGATAAGTGCTTCTAATCAGAACGCTCTACCCCTGTATATTGCTTTAGAACTGACTTTCGTGTCCCAGCTGCTATCCCAAGTGGGAGCTCTCTTACAAACATATCTCCTATGCTAGACCAGTTTTCTCCCATACCATTTCACTCCAGAATCAGCACACCAATCTACTCCTAGTAGCCACAAACAACACAGCTCCCCTCGTGTCAATCTTCACAAGTTCAGTTTACATTCACATCAAGATTCAATTTCAGCCCCACCAACTCCAATCATATTCCTCCACTTGGTATCAAAATCCCAATTATTCAATCACCCTTTTACCCCACCTGCATCTTCCTTCCCACCCCTCACGCTAACTTCCCCATTTTCGATAAAAGCTCTTCCGTTTCCCACCTTCCCAACCACAACGCTCGTGACAAAATCGATTTTGCCCAGTCACTATGGGCAACTGCTGTCTAGGTGGGACCGTTTATTCGTGGGTGTAAGCTCTGCTGCACAGCTCGTATACTTGAAGTCAAGGTGATGGTCATCAAGGTAGCCGGAAGTCTATTGCTGTTAGTGGCAGCTGATAGTTATACATGGAAACAGTGGCATGGAGCAAAGATTACTGCGGTGCGTATTGCAAGTAGGTAGTGACAACAATTAAGCCATAAGCCACCAAAATGGCTACCTAATTCTCTTGCGCGGACAAACCCCTTCTGCGAGCACTAAACAGCGCCTGTTCACTTCTTCAAAACTCGATAACGAATCGATCCTCATCGCTCGGCCATGTGTGTGTCCAAACTCTCATACGAGTACTCGTCTGGCTGAAAGTAGACGTTGGAAGTAGAAGCTTTATAGACGGGGGTTTCAGTGTAGGGACGGAATAAGGAGCATGTGAATCCTGATCTGCATATGCATCGTATTCGACTCATGATCTAAGTAGTTGTTAGTATCAACGCAGTGAATCCTCATCTTTCACTTGCGACTTTTAACTCCTTCTCTGCTCTCCATCACTTCACGCTAGTACCTCCCCGCACAATCCCAATCTATAAAGCCTCCGCCTTTCTCCCTCTTTCTGTTTTTAGGCAGTCTCTAAAAGCAAAAGAATACCTACTAGACAAGGGTCCGTGGAGGAACACCTCCAGCCTAAGACTCCAGCCTCCTATCCTGCAGAAATCAAGATGCACCAAGTAATGCTCTCAAAGGTCTTCATTTTAGCCCTTTTCTGCTCATCTGATCTCTGAGAGAAACAGCGATAGCGAATCATGACAACAAGAATGCTAAAAACGATGACAATATTCATCGAATTGAAATATTCTTCACGTGGAATTGTTGTATAAAAATCCGATCCATGTTTCCCAGAAGCTTGAATGAATGGAATCCTCATGTTGAACTCAAGCTCTCAATTCTTGAAATCGTTAGATCGTGTCTTTTGGGGCGTTCCGTTGACGAGGTTATGTTGGGAGAAAGCCAGGCTTTTATGGGAATTGAGGTTGATAGTCGTGCGCCCTTCGTGTCTATTTGCAAATCTAATTTCCCAGTCTATTTACAGTATCTACTTACTTGTCCATCATTCTATATATCCACCCATCTATTCAGACTTGAGAACCGAAGTGAGTGCCATCCTCTCGTTTTTAACTCTCAACTTTTGCTCCGCTCTGCTCCACTCCAGTTCATACAAGCGTCTCCCCTCACACCTCCAATCTATAAAGCCACGCTCTCCCCCCCTCGATTATTTTCTAGAAACGTATGAATCAGAATTTCGATGACTATGTCAATGTGGCAGCATCCTTCAGTGCAGCCCACCCAGCAAATTCCAGAACGAATCAATCGGTACTCACATAAGTTTATGTTCTAGGACTTTACTTTTCTGCCGATTCCTCTTGATCGCGAATGAGAAAAGTGACGATGGTAGAGGGAAGAAGATAGGTGTTATTGGTGGGTGGTAGGGACAATGGCAATTGTGTAAGTGATAGTTCAGATCATGACTGTTTACTTACCTACCTACCTAATGCAGGATAGGATAGGATACACAATCCCAGCATCAACAAGGTAGAGATAACCCTCTCTAAGATCAACCTATCCAATGGAAATGACTCTTCCTCACCCCCATAAAACCTAGTATCACCTCTTTTTCCATACCTTATCAAAATTTAAAAGTAAGGAAGGTAGTCTTTTATAGAATTCGAGGTTGATACATATACAATCTATGCTTCTATTTCCCCTCTCTCTCTATACCTACCTATCTGCTCTATGCATCCATTTACTTATCCATCGTTCTATATATTCACCTACCCATCCACTCACTCGTCAACTCCTAGCATACTGCGCATCTCAGCACCTAGCACTACCCCTCACTTTCCTTTCCTTTCCTTTCCTTTCCCTTCCAATCAATCCACCAATATAAAAGCCTCCCCCCATTCCACCCACCATATCAATCATACTGGAGGTAGATGGCTATGCCCATATGGTTGTCGTGGAGGTTTTTCCAACAAAATAAAACGCAATGCATATACTACCCGAACGTGTTATGGGCGTAAATCCATCAATACTAAATGCTATCCCCTATATACCATCTCTTTTCTATTGACAGAGGAATTTGAAAGTGGCTTTATTTAAACAGGGGAAATTACTGTCATTCAATATTTCCCACTGATGTGATGCTGTTACTAGTTCTGACATTCTACTCAATATCTTCGCTACCACATCGAAAATGAATACTATCACAACGATACTGATACTGGTACGATCTTGTACTTGGGGTAAGAATCATGAAGATGAATATACTTGCGACGATAGCCACAATGATAAAAACAACAGCAGCAACAACAACAACAAGCGCAATAACAGCCATTCCCTCCCCGACAACATTATTTCCCAATCCCAAAATCGCACTCACCACCCGTATCCTCCATCCATTTCCACTCAAAAAACATGAAAATGGTCCGCTACCCAATCACCCAATCACAGCCCCAACCACAAAAAACTGCACTTTCTCAACCTTGTATTCAGAATGGTTAACTGCAGACATCAAACATGCCAGCTCAACTCTCTCATCACCAGTGGGACATTTATACATACCTACAGAAAAGCGGGAAACGTGTTAATAACCCGGGGTGGAGCAAATTAAACCGGGTACGTATCACTACACTACACATCAAAGTTGAGTGAATATAGTATAGTAGCGGTAATTCTGCTCCACCATTCTTTTCTTGACCCCAGGTTTGCGTCACAATTAATACCTAGGAGTGAAAGGACGCTGTCGGTAGTATTAGCGTGCCTTCGCGTACCAACTATTAGCAACATTTCAATAGCCACACCCACATCTACATAGCAAACATAACAAGCAATAATATCATTTCATTGCCAAGTGCCAACAACTAAATAAAAAGAGTGGTATAAACATTGATCCCCCGAATTATAGATAAAAAAAAACATATAAATCATCAAACTTTATAATGTGAAAACATCCTGAAAGATGAAATGCCAACAGCCAAAACGCCCACGCTGTGCAAATTGTAGCAACTCCCTAACCTATCCAACCCTGAAATTTCCTACTCCGTAAAAAGTAATGCCAAAATTACTATAATAGTCCTCCAGATCTTCCCCTTTCCGTCTCACTATCAACAAGATGTTCCTCTTCCCCTTCATCTTCCCTATCACTAGGCACCGCACTAGCTTCTGCGCTCTCTCTTAATCGAAAGCCCTCGATAATTTCAGCCAATTTCGCACCCTCATCCTTACCTCGGTCCACATTAACGAACCATATCAGCGGTGCAGGGGCCCCTACAAGTAAAGCCAAAAACCAAAATGCCGGGCGAATTTCACCAGTACGATCTACGATTGCTCCAACGACAGCTGGTCCAAAAATACTAGATCCCTTGTCTGTGATGGCATAAAGAGCGTAGAAGGCGGCCTCGGATCCAGGAGGAATGAGTTCGCCGAATAGGGATCGACAATAACTGCTTAGACCGCCAAGGACGAAGCCGTAAACGAACCCTAATGGATACATTTCCCACGGTTGTTGAAGCCCAATAACTTCCCAGCGTTTGACGAACGGGATAAACCCGAGGAGTCCGTAAATGGGTATGATTTCGAAAATACAGATGCAGGCGAGGATAGTTTGATGAGGTTTGAGATTAAAAGTACGAGATATGGCTGCCCATGTGAAGGCTCCTAGCACACCAGCTGTGGTGGCGATCACGTTTATGAGACCAAGAGCTTCGGGCGCCATGCGAAGTTGCGTTTTTGCGTATAATACGGCTGTTCCAGAGACGGTGGCGATGGCATCGGAGAGTAGAAACCATGCTGCCAGGAAAAGAGTTATATCCTTGAGTCGGCGAGCTAACTTGACAGTCCGCCATAACGATGCCCATGAATGAACGAAGTATTTAAAATAAGTTCCTAGCCCATTGGAATCTCCGTTCCCTTTCAGGTGTAATGGTGGACCAGGTCTTGGGCGGAGCCATAATGCGGCTGGTATTGTGAATACGAACCACCACAAACCAACGCAAAATAACACCAGTCGCAGAGAAAACGTTGTGCCTTTGAGCAACCAGATGATCACAATGCAAACACATTGAAGAAAAAGACCAGCACTATAACCAATTCCAATTCCATTTGAAGATATTTGGGTCGATAACTGTAGTTCAATGGAAGTCAAATTCCGAGCGGCTGGTACAGATTCGGCAGGGGCTGGGGATCGTTGTGGTAGCAATGCACTTCTTTCATCATACACTTCGATTTCGGGTGGGCCGAGAAAATGTTCTGGGGGCTGATCTTCAACGGCTGTAGAGTGTAGATCTGGTGTGAACTCCGGAGTACCATACTGGGCTTTTGGGTGATGCCGAACTAGTAGAGGAAGGAATGAATTGAGTAAGACAAAACTTGCCCCAAAACATGTATTCGAAATGATTGCCCAAAGAGCTCCTAGCAAGTAGACTTTTGGCACAACCGCCAGAAATAACATGGTCGTTAATGATCCGGCGAACGCGAAAAATAACAGCAACCGCTTCCTATAATTTCCATGGTCTGCGGCACAGCTTATTGATACAACCAATATTGCTTGAAACAACACGCTGAGGGAGAAGCTATACATAGCAAAGCTAGCGGTATTTATCTGCCATCCCCCAATATATACCACACATTGTCCATCTTTTGCATTTCCAGGGTGAAGGCCTGGCGAATGTGAAGAGCTTGAACCACATGGTATCGTTGGGTCCAAGAGTAAAACGCCATTCTCTCTAGCCAATTGCTCCAAAGTAATCGGGATGAACGAGGCTGAAACACATCTGTTAGTCGGATTCAATTATAACATTAAGCTTAAAGTATGAAACTATGGTAATGGGAGTTGAAGAATTGGGGGTTACAATGGGGTTATGAGACAAGGCTGACAGCCCATTGTATCGAGGTGGTTGGACAACATTTGAAGTTCAAATCAAAAGAGCCAAAAGAATAGCACAAAGGACTTACCGATACCGCATATCACATATACTTCCGCAGCAAAACCATATGCATACCAACCCGATAGCTCTTTCCGACTCGTTAATCTTGTATCCTCACCAGCGTATTGAGCAGGTACATCTCTATGGGCAGAGCCAATATCGGGGCCCATACTATCGTGATCGGCAGAACTAGATCTCTCGTCATCCGCTTCAAAAGATGATGAATGAGATCGAAAAGATATTTTTGTACTATTTGAAGGAGCGCGTTGTGGTTCGGGGCGAAGCTGAGTAGGTAACTGGGATTCGCTGAGGCTGCGAGGCATTATTGGCGCCGGATTATGTCGGGGTACCATCTTTTAAGTCCAATAATTTCTAGTGGTACTGTACTGTACTGTACTGTATTGTACGGAGTAGCGATAAGGCCGAATAAAATGGATAGAAAGTTTAGAACATCCTGCTAAAATCTATCAAAAGATGATTTTCATATTTTCATATTTCGTCGTATATTTTACTACCAAGGTAGAGAGAGATAGATCTAAATATTTAGAAAAAATAATAATAATAATAATAATAATATGGTTAGCCAATAAAAGTAAAGTAAAGGTATAAAAAAAAATTCAAGAATAGAATAGAAAAAGAGGTGAAAGAAAAGAAAATGAAGAAAGAAAGAGAGAATGTACCTAAGTACCTTTTTTTTTTTTTTCCTTCCTAACCTTACATAGGTACAGTACAGTATCAACCAACCAGTACGATAACGATATTCAATAATTTACTACTCGTAGAACTAGTAGGTAAAATGAAAAATGGGAGGTAGGTAGGTACCGGTAGTGTAGTTCAAGAATATCTCTTCATACCGCCTGTACCGCAAAATCACAATCACAAGCGACAAAAGAGAGAGAGAGAGAGAGAGGAAGAAAGAGAGGGAGAAGAAATGATAGATAGACACTTTTCTTTTTTTCCCTTTTTTATTCAAACCACCCCCAAAATAAAATAAACAGGGGATTGATCCATCATAAGCTTTCCCCACCGATATTCAGGTGAAGTAGGTGAATAGAAAGTAAGAGAGGGAGGTTAGAACTAGAGGAAATACGGTAAACAGAGTGGATGGAGAGAATGATGCTCAAAATGATATATAATAGATATTTACAATAAGATATAAATGCCTACCTAGGTAGGTAGAATTGTTTCATGGTTGAATGAATAATAAGTGGATGAAAATTACCATATGATATTGAAACTTATTACTAAACTCCCATACCAGGTCAGGTACCTAGCTCGGTAGGTATACAAACAGTAACAAAGTATTTCAACCTTCTTTGAAAGAATTCTCCTTTTACTGTCCTATATTTGGACTATCAACCTCTTTTATGCTTGGATATGATTTCCCTAAATCTAAACTGACTACAGCAAAAACTAGATACTGGGTAGTATGTCATGAGCAATATAAACCTATACAAAACCATATATGTGTATGTAATCTTACTGTTTGTACAAACTTGGAATTCTGCTGAACCTCAAACTTATATAACTTCAACCCATGTTTTCCCAAGGTAGTTTTCTTCTTCCCGGCAAACCTTCTTAACCTTCTTGTTGGTTACTTTTTCTGAAGAAAAGAAAAAAAGCCTTTGTTGGTTTGTTGGTGGTTTCACATTTCTTTGATATCACGTGGTGTACTCTAGTACTGCTCTTTTTCTCGGTTGTCATCAATTTTTGATAGTACGCTAATAAACAATTTTAGCCTAGTAATCTGTGATTCCAAGTCAAGTCAAGCAGCCCCGGCCCGTGGATATTTCTTTGATTTCATACTGTCGTCAATCTAAATCAAATACCAATTTAATACCGACCTCTTCCAACAACCACAAACCGCTTTTAAATTCATCATTCACTTCGACACATATTCAATTTGAATCTTAGGAATCTTACCAGTTAATCACCACTTCTACGCGACTCCAGTTGTACCCATAAAAGAGGAACCCAGCCATCCTTTCATGCAAGGTCGCGCTGTGCATTCTCAAGCCTACAAAGAAATACTACCAATTGTTATTACATACAATATATTGAAATCGAGACTCACCCCATACCGGAGACCTCTATAAGTCATTGCGCACATGTTCTTGGGTTGTCAACGGTAGCGCATGCGGTTTTGCTCTTGGAGCCCCTCTCCGAATACCAAATCATCCAACTACCACATCGTCAGCCAAGATAGAGTCGATAGAACGGACAAAGGTTGAAGGAGGGGCTGCTGAGGGTGTGTCGCAAGGTGGTGGTGGTTTGGCAGGAGAGTCAGGACGGGAAAATATGCCCGGCGTCATAATGGAGCCTGCGAACAGGAATGGGTCGCATACGAACCATGATAGAGACCGACGTTTCAATGGTGTTAATGGCGAATCTTACAGCTCTGAGAAAGGACAAGACAAAGCAGCGCAAGGACGAAGCGAACCCCAGCAGAACATGACACCGGTTAGCCCAACGATGCCAAATGGGATGAATGGAAATTTCAAGAATGGACCAACGCGACAACAAGATACCATGGAGGACCCTATCCCGAAAGATGTCCGTGATATGATAGAAAACCTCCCTCCGGAAATCGTTCATATAACAACGGGTTTCGTATCATTATCAGAAATCATAGCTCGATTAGCACAAACAACCCACACTAAATTAGGCAAGAAGCTGATAGAGCTCGCGCAAATGCCATTACCACCATCCACCATGAACGGCAACGCTTCTCAGGTCACCAGGGATGACGATAATTCGAATGACAATGTAAACAAGAAGATGGTGCTGCAGGACTTCGCTACCGATATGCATGCCGATTGGATCAAGGCATTGGTTATTTTAATATGGAGTAAAAGAGCCCCAGATGTCAGTAAGATCATAGATCTCAGGTCGCATCTGTTCCAGAAACAGGTGTTATATGATGATGTTCTGTTGAGCCAAATGTTTCGTATGAAGAAGGGATTGACAGGCGCAAGGATACGCAATCCGGATCTCAAAACAGCGGTCGAAGTTTTATCAACAGGTAAAGCCAATTGGATGCCAGATGTAAGTATTTGATCGAGACTTGACAGGATTCTACTAATACGGATAGCTTGGCTACATCGCACCGCCTCCTCTGACCCCAAAAGAACTCCTGAAGTCTCTCGAAAAACTTAACACCCTGCTATCCATCCGTTTAAACCTCCACGATTATGAGAAAATTCCTTTGCAATTTAAGGATTATATAATAAAATCGGGCCGCGTGACTTTTAGGGTAGCTGGGGAGTTTGAGGTCGATCTCACAATCGCGGATGAGGACCCTGAATCACAGTTCTGGTTCATCGACTTTCGGTTCTTGTTCTCCCCGGCCTTAACCGAGCTACCGCCGCGACATCACTCCCATATTGAGAGTAAAGTGAATGCTGTTCTAATGAAGGATGGTCTTTCCGGCTGCTATACATACCTTCATGAGATGGTTCTAACCCATAAGATC
>JWJA01004701.1:0-38231 GCA_000812885.1 Lanzia echinophila
CTCCCTATACTCCCCCTCATCCGCCTTAACCCTCTTCCCCTCCCTCTCCACCTCCTCCCTAAACTTCCTCTTCTTCTCCTCATCCAGCCCTACACCTCCTTTCCCCTCCTTCACACTAACCATCAACGGTTCCAACCTCGCATCCGCATTTCCCTCTTTCCCCAATGCCACTCCCGGCTTGAAACCCATCTTCGCCATCATTTTTAATCCCTTACTTTTCGATGCTGTTTCATGGTCCGCCAGCATGGATTTCGAGAGCGCAGCTTCTCGCGCCGCCGCTTCTTCTTCTGCTAGCTCGGCTTTCGACTTTACGCGTCCGCGCGCTTCCGATTCGCGCTGGATTCGTTGTCGACGCTGGGTGTAGGTTTCTTTTTCGCGTGGTTTGGTGGGCTCGGCAATTATCATATTCATGTAGTCATCTTCCTCTTCTTCCTCTTCCCCACATCCTCCATCGTTTGGTTCATTCGGACTTTTTGGGTCTATAATTGGAAAAGCCATAATGAGTGTGTCGCGAAACAATCTCAAAAATCGTGGGCCGAGTGCAAGTCATGATTGAACACAGCCGAATATTAACCGAATATTACTCAGTGGGCAGGCCCAGGCCCAGGATAAATCGCAATTGCGGGGTGTATAAATTTAAAAGCTTACGACTTTGCAATTCATGACTTTAGACTACGACCACACCCTTCTCGCTAGGTCAATTCACTATGACTCAAAGTATATCTTCTGGATCTTGGGCTTTCTATGGCTATGTGCAGCTTTTAATTTTCATGATTCATAATCTAGTCCTACGTCTTTTCTAGTCTGACGGCAGGGTTTCTCTCGATGAACGCCAAATCTACTTTATGACCTAATAACTCGCGAATATTGTTGACCTAAAATGGGTATTAGTTTTGAGAAAATTGCCTGTTTTTGAAAGATTCTTACCTTGTACTTGATCATGGTTGGACGCTCCAGACTCAGACCCCAACCAAAGACACGCATATCCTTTGGCAGACCCATTGCCTCCAGCATCTCCGGTCTGAACATACCACTGTTTCCAATCTCAACTAATTTATTTAAACCTTTATGGAAACTGAAGATCTCCATACTGGGCTCAGTATAGGGGTTGTATGCTGGTTTGAAGCGCAAATCCTCGATACCCATTTTGTTAAAGAAAATTTCCATGAATTCCATCAAACCGCCAAGTGACAATCCATAATCTGCAATGACACCCTCCACCTGATGAAACTCGGCCAAATGCGTTGCATCAACAGTTTCGTTACGGAACACACGGTCGATAGAGAAATATCTGGCTGGAGGTGGTCGTCCATCGGGTCCCTTTTGTGAGGCTAGTTTGTGCAACATTGCTGTCGAAATTGCGGTGGTGTGAGTTCTGAGAACCAAACGTAGCGACTCATCCTCAGCCCAAGGATATCTGTAACCAATCGACCCATACTTTCCCTCTTGGTGGACTTCCTGTACGTTCTTCCAATATGCTTCGTAATCAGCTTTATCGGCATCCGACTCTGCGTGAGGCTTATCTGCAGTTTTCGGGTCCGAAATATAGAAAGTGTCTTGAAGATCTCGAGCAGGATGTTGCTGTGGCACAAAAAGAGCATCAAAGTTCCAGAATCCGGTTTCGACAAAACGATTTGTAGGCATTTCTTCAAACCCCATTTCGAAGAAAATTTGACGGAATTCGTGTCGCACCTTGTTTAAAGGATGTAATGCACCGGCATTTTGGTCTGCTCCCAAGGCTTTGAAGTTATATGGTTTGAAGGCAGCGGTTTTCCATGCACCCCTACACATGTAAGTATTTTAGCACAGAAGGTATTCTCATAACTTACGAAGCAAGCATGTCTGCAGTCAAGTCTGTCTCCTCCTTGACCATCTCCAAAGCAAATTTAGGACCTTTTGAAATCTGGAAGCTAATGACCTTCTGCATCTTGACTAATTTGCGCTTTTTAAGATCCGTTATGACTTTAGGATCTGTGTGTGTGCGGGTGTCTTTGATAATTAGAAGTTGTTCACGAGTAGTGTCCTGGATAGAATTTGTCTATAAAAAGTTAGATATCGCATGTACTATTAAAGCGAGGCAAAATAACTTACAGATGCGACCAATCGGCCCTCTTTGCCCTTTGCGATCCATTTTGACTTGAATGCCTTGCCCTGTCCGACCTTGACAACGTTCTTGTCTCCAACTGCAGCCTCTAATTCCGAGACTGTGAGCCCCTCCACTGCTTTGCTCAACGCTTCGAATACGCGGGCTTCATGACTGCCATTAGCAGCAATTTCTTCTGCCTCCGCCTCCAATAAAGCCTCTTCTCGGTCTATCGTCTTATATGTAATCATCGACCTCGAACCTAACCTGTCTAGAGCGCTTTTGATATCCGCAGATTTCTGCGAGGGAAATGCCTCCGTAGAGAGGAGGTTGTCTTGTTTTGAGAGTGCATGGAGAATTTCCGAAGGTAAGTCACCTTGTTGCAGGGCTGTCGTTGTCGCCATTTCCGCACCTTTTCAAAATATACACCGAACAAATCTTAAGTATGTGCTGCCCAGTTGCGAAATAATTTTGAGGGGTGACTCAATTCAACCTTTTGAAGTTTATCTGTGCCTTATTTACAAGGCATTTATGAGGGGTTAGATTTATTCTATATTCACACCGGTTAAATTCTATTTACTACTAGGTATACTTCTGACCGAACTCGCCTTGATTTGCTCTTGCTAATCAAGCACTAAAAAGACTTTGCAGGTTGTCTCAAGTATGGAAGAAAAAGTAGTATTGATCGTACTTGGTTTATTATTCGCAATATTCTATTCGGTTCCTGATTCTTCAGTTCTAATGACACCAAGATTCCCATCCAGCAAAGACCACAACCCTCCACCAGTAGATGTTTTCAAGGATCCTACTCTGCCAGCCTCATGGACTTGTTCATCCTGCCCCATAAGGCATCGAAAGTCATCCAACGTTTCATGAGCATCCGTAAGAGCCGACTCTCCATCCTCCAGTCTCTCCAAAACTGCTTCTTTCGTGGCGATACTGCTTGACTCGGCTGCAAATATCCAAGCCCTGGCTCTGTTAGAAGAGCTCGGCTGACCGTGGCTTGATACTTCCTCTTCGAAAGATCCCGAATCTCCTAGGCTCTTACCTCTGGATACAGCAGGCATAGGATATAACGGCAATAGATGACTTTCATCCGTGAGCCTATCCAAATCTTGGTCAGCATCTCTAATCTGCCTGGTGAGACTATTGGTGAGATACGATCGTTGTTGTATTATGGATCTTTGTTCGCTTGATATCGAAACTAAATCTTCGAGGTACGGATATATCGGAGAACTAGCAAAATTGAGGGGGTCTTTTGGGTCCATAGCCTCAGTCTTAAAAGGTTGTTCGAGCTCAATCTCATTGTGCACAGGTGGTAGAGGTCCATCGTTGGTTGCAACGATCAGCCTTTTCCGCGTTTCAAGATATTGTGCATAAACTCGCTTGATCGATGCGAGTTGAGAATCGACATATTCCTTTCCCCTCTGTTCGGATATATTTATTTCTTCCCCTTCTGGCTCTGTTGACGCATCTCCTGCCTTGCCTAGCTCCGTTTCCATCCAATTGATTAATTCGTTACGTGTCGTACTCAATGCTTGTTGGCGACTCTCCTGTTCCGGATGATGATTTGTAGTAGAAGTGACAGCCCTGACTTTTGCTAATAACTTTTGTTCTTTTTTAAGAAGCAGATTTGCTCGAAGGACTGATTTTTCAAGCCGATCCATAAGTATTTTCAGATCCGTTCTCTTAGCATCATGATGAGCTTCGGACGGGGCTATAATTTCTGATGGCATTCGAGGTAGAGACCCTATGTCCTTTAACGCTCCCACTTGCCTTGGGTCGAAGTAATCACTAGCAGCAGCGGGCTTCTGGGCTAGTAGATCGACAAGGTTTTGAATAACCTGAAAACGGTCATATCTTCGGCGCTGTCTTTCAAGATCTAAGAAGACATTGAAAGACGCCTCCGTAGCTGTAGTTGTAACATTTGATTCTCGGGATGGTTCGCCGTAGTGTTGTGTACTGACACTTGCAAATTCGCGCCGGGCTTTCAGGTTGGCTCGAAGGGAACGTAGATATTCGTGCTGAGCACATGAAAAGCCCGATTCTTCCCTCACTTCCGCGGTAGGCTCTACAAGAGCCAGATTTGTAGGTAATAGAAAGCCTTCCCCCGATTTCAAGTGGGAATTTAGGTGAGCAGTGACAATATGTCTAATTTGCAATGCATCCTGTCTTTGCTTGATATAAGAATTCAAGGCTTTATGGATTTTTGTGATACCTTCGGGAACATCGACCAAATCCTCCATATTTTATAGTTGCAGTCTTTGATTGAAAATAAAATAAATGAGACTTACTTTTGCAAGTAACTGAGTTTGTATTTGTTTACTTGTAAGTACTATAATTCTAAGTTTTGTATACTTTTAAGGTACCTCCAAGTCGGGCAGATTCTAGGTACATAAAATGGAGGTCTGATTTAGTGCCATTTTAGCGTCGTAAACCTTAAATTTGCGAAATTTGGATATCAGAACTTCTGGAGGCGGCAATACTTGTCAAGCATATCAAAGTTTTTGTTGTTATTATTTTGACAAAATACTCTCTTTTTGCATCGTATTTGACAACTAGTATTTATCTAGGATTGATTTCATGATCCAGACATTAAAAACTTTCCTTCCAGATGACTTGAAAGCTCTCTCTTTTTTTCATTTAACACCGGTAATTTTCTCTCCAGACTTTAAGTAGACATCAGTATTTTCGAACCATAAACACAACAAACCTACACCATGGCGGACCAACAGCGCGATGTCTCGCAATACAAATACTCGGCGATGTCCAATCTGGTCCTCCAGCACGACCGTCGATTTACTACGCGACGCCAGGATGAAGTGACGGGAGATCCAGAATCACTTGCAGGGCATATCAGTATTCGGGATATGGGCTCAAGAAACGCTCGCGATGATGCGCCTAAGCAGAAAAAGAAGGCATCGGGTCTGCCAGATGTTGAAAGAGGTGGTTACCGGGAAGGGCAGGATGTTTTAGAGCGCGAGCAACGAAAACGTAAACGCGGAGAGCCAGCGCAGCTACGAGGAACTGGTATATTGTCTGCTGCGGATGCATTAGTTGAGGGTATTCGATATAGGCCTAGGACTTCAGCTACACGAGCAACATACGACCTCATTTTAACTACAGTTGCCAATAATCTGGGTGATGTGCCCCATGAAGTCGTTCGAAGTGCTGCCGATGCAGTATTGGAGTACTTAAAGGACGATGATATGAAGGACTTCGACAAGAAGAAAGAGATCGATGAATTGTTAGGGGCAAGTATGAATCCAAAACAGTTCAACGAGCTTGTGAATCTTGGGAAGAAGATTACAGATTATGATGCCCAGGACGAAGATGAAGATATGGCGGATGGTGAAAACGGTAGAGAAGATGGTGCGGAAATTGACGACCGCCAAGGTGTAGCAGTTGTGTTCGATGATAATTCTGATGAAGAGGGTGCCGAAATGCTGGATGAAATTCGCGACGAATCATCGGAAGATGAGGATGAGAATGAGGATGGCCAAGATCGTCCTGGCGAGGAAGAGGCAGCTATGGCTGGTGGTGCCGGAGCAGACAAGGATGATGAGCCTCAAGAACTGCCTGAGGAAGAGGCCCTCATCTTAGACTCTGGTCCTATACAGGGTACCGATGTTTCTAAAGACAAAGACTTTATTCCTGCGCGGGACATCGATGCATATTGGCTCCAAAGGCAGATTGGCTCAGTTTACTCAGATGCACATATTCAACAACTCAAAACCCAAGAAGTCTTACATACACTTTCTGGTGCGCCCGAAGAAGAAGGCGGGGAAGAGAAGCCATTGAGAGAGATCGAAAATGACCTCGCTGAGTTATTTGACTATGAACATCACGAATTGGTGCATAAACTCATCGCAAATCGAGATAAGGTTGTGTGGCTTACCAGGCTGGCTCGTGCTGAGGATGCAGAAGCTCGTGGAGTTGTCGAGCGTGAAATTGCCTCGGAAGGCCTTCGCTGGATTCTGGATGAGTTGCGTGGAGTTGTGCATGGTGACCCATCAAAGAAACGAAAGTTGGAGATCAAAATGGACATCGATGTACCGGCGGAATATATAAATGGTGGTTCGAAGATGGACCAAGGAGATGGGGATACTTTAATTGGTGGACTGCAACCACGTAAATTGATCAATCTCGAGAATCTCGTTTTTGATCAAGGCAATCATTTGATGACGAATCCCAAAGTCAAATTGCCAGAAGGATCGACCAAGCGGACCTTCAAGGGATATGAAGAAATACATGTACCGGCACCCAAGAAGCGGAATGAACCATCAGATCGCGATATCCCTGTTACAGAGATGCCAGAGTGGGCACGCGTTCCCTTTGACGCTGCGGGCAAGCTCAACAAAATACAATCAAAATGCTTCCCTCAGGCTTTCCACGACGATGGTAATATGCTGATATGTGCTCCCACCGGAAGTGGGAAGACCAATGTTGGTATGTTGACAATTTTACGAGAGATCGGAAAGAATCGCAATCCAGAAACGGGTGAAATCAATTTGGATGCTTTCAAAATAGTGTATATCGCACCCTTGAAAGCGTTGGTTCAAGAGCAAGTTGGAAATTTTGGCGCAAGGCTCAAACCTTATGGTATCCAAGTATCTGAATTGACCGGAGATCGACAGCTGACAAAACAACAAATCGCCGACACGCAGATAATTGTTACGACTCCAGAGAAGTGGGACGTCATTACAAGGAAAGCCACAGATTTGAGTTATACCAACCTGGTCCGTCTGATAATCATTGATGAAATCCATCTTCTGCACGATGACCGTGGACCTGTCTTGGAGAGCATTGTCAGTCGAACCATTAGGAAGATGGAACAGACTGGCGATCCTGTTCGTCTCATTGGTCTATCCGCTACATTGCCAAATTACCGTGATGTTGCAAGTTTTCTACGTGTTGACCCTGTTAAAGGCATGTTTCATTTCGATGGATCGTTCCGACCTTGCCCACTGCGCCAGGAATTCGTTGGAATAACTGAGAAGAAGGCAATAAAACAGCTTAAGACCATGAACGACGTGACCTACACTAAAGTACTCGAGCATGTTGGCACTAATAGGAACCAAATGATTATTTTCGTGCACTCCCGTAAAGAGACTGCCAAGACGGCTAGATATATTCGAGACAAAGCATTGGAAATGGAAACAATTGGGCAGATTCTAAGAAGTGATGCTGGAACTCGAGAAGCCCTCAATTCTGAGGCTGAGGCTGTTAGCGACCGAGAGCTCAAGGACTTACTTCCTTACGGCTTCGGCATACATCATGCTGGAATGAGTAGGCCCGATCGAACATCTGTTGAGGATCTTTTCCACGACGGTGTAATTCAAGTTCTCGTATGCACCGCTACTTTGGCATGGGGAGTCAATTTACCCGCACATACTGTTATCATCAAAGGGACTCAGGTCTATTCCCCCGAGAAGGGCAGCTGGGTCGAACTGAGCCCTCAGGATGTTCTTCAAATGCTTGGTCGTGCTGGTCGCCCACAATATGACACGTATGGAGAAGGCATCATCATTACCACCCAGACTGAAATGCAATACTATCTATCTCTCCTCAATCAACAACTACCGATTGAGAGCCAGTTTGTTAGCAAATTGGTAGATAATTTGAATGCCGAAATAGTTCTTGGTAATGTCCGTGGTCGAGACGAAGGTGTCGAGTGGCTCGGCTACACATATTTGTTTGTACGGATGTTACGTTCTCCAGGCCTCTATAGCGTCGGTGCCGACTATGAAGATGACAATGCGCTTGAGCAAAAGCGTGTTGATTTGATTCATTCTGCTGCTGTCGTCCTAGAAAAGTCGAACCTTATAAAATACGACAAAAAGACCGGCAAATTACAACCAACAGAGCTTGGAAGAATTGCCTCTCATTACTACATCACCCACAGCTCAATGTTGACATACAATCACCATATCCAACCATCCATTACACCTATTGAGCTATTCCGTGTGTTCGCGTTGAGCGACGAGTTCAAGTATATTCCAGTGCGTCAAGACGAGAAATTGGAGCTCGCTAAACTCCTAGGTCGTGTACCTATCCCCGTCAAAGAGAGCATTGAAGAGCCACATGCGAAGATTAATGTGCTACTACAAGCTTTTATTTCAAGGCTAAAATTAGAAGGCCTCGCATTAATGGCGGATCTAGTGTATGTAACGCAATCGGCTGGACGAATCTTACGTGCCATATTTGAGATTACTCTTAAGAAAGGTTGGTCATCAGTCGCCAAAACAGCCCTGGAGCTTTGCAAAATGGCAGAAAAGCGCATGTGGCCAACGATGTCACCCCTGCGACAATTTGCAGCATGCCCCAGAGATATTATCCAGAAAGCAGAAAGAATCGATGTTGCATGGGCTAATTATTTTGACCTGGATCCCCCACGCATGGGCGAACTCCTGGGACTTCCAAAAGCCGGTAGAACCGTTTGCAATCTTGTCTCAAAATTTCCAAGATTGGAGGTACAAGCTCAAGTTCAACCTATGACGAGGTCGATGCTCAGGGTTGAATTAACCATCACACCTAAATTCGAATGGGATGATGAGGTTCATGGAAGTGCGGAAAGCTTTTGGATCATAGCCGAAGACTGTGATGGCGAAGACATCCTTTTCCATGACCAATTTATACTTCGCAAAGATTTCGCCCAAGCGGAGATGAACGAGCATCTGGTCGAATTTACAGTGCCTATCACAGAGCCGATGCCACCCAATTATTTCATTACTGTTGTTTCTGACCGGTGGATGCATTCTGAGACCAAGATTGCAGTCTCTTTCCAAAAGCTCATTTTACCCGAAAAATTCCCACCCCACACGCCTTTACTGGACTTGCAGCCTTTGCCTGTTGCAGCATTGAAGGCCGATGATTATAGGTCTTTGTATCCTAATTGGGAACGTTTCAACAAGATACAGACCCAAACTTTCAAGTCCCTCTACGATACCGACGACAATGTGTTTATTGGGGCAGCTACAGGAAGTGGAAAAACCGTCTGTGCTGAATTTGCATTACTTCACCACTGGTCCAACAAGGATGCAGGGCGTGCGGTCTACATTGCCCCTTTTCAAGAACTCGTTGATATTCGTCTACAAGATTGGCAAAAACGCTTTGCATCACTTCGTGGTGGTAAAGATGTTGTAAAACTAACAGGCGAGACGACGGCTGATCTTAAACTTTTAGAAAGAGGTGATCTGATTCTTGCGACACCTTCACAGTGGGATGTCTTATCGCGACAGTGGCAACGTCGTAAGAATATTCAGAATGTGCAACTTTTCATAGCTGATGAGCTGCATATGCTTGGTGGTCAAATTGGATTTGTCTACGAAATAATTGTTTCTCGTATGCATTATATTCGATCACAGACAGAATTACCTTTACGAATTGTGGGTTTGAGCGTCTCCCTTTCGAATGCTCGTGACATTGGAGAGTGGATAGACGCGAAGAAGCACAACATCTACAACTTCAGTCCTCACGTCAGGTCTGTTCCTCTTGAGCTTCACATCCAATCATTCACGATCCCCCATTTTCCATCTCTCATGCTTGCTATGGCTAAGCCGGCCTACCTCTCCATCACTCAAATCTCGCCAGATAAGCCTGCTCTTGTGTTCGTCCCAAGTAGAAAACAAACTCGAGCCACGACACGAGATTTGCTTTTGGCGTGCGTAGCTAGCGGTGACGAAGACCGTTTCTTACATGCAGATGTCGAGGAAATGAAACCATTGCTGGAACGTATTCAGGAAGAAGCTCTTGCGGAATCTCTTTCACATGGGATAGGTTACTACCATGAAGCTCTCAGTGCGAGCGACAAACGCATTGTCAAACATCTTTACGACAACGGTGCCGTACAAGTCTTGGTAGCCTCCCGCGATGTCTGCTGGGAACTTGATTGTACCGCACATCTGGTCATTGTTATGGGAACCCAATTTTACGAAGGCAGAGAGCACCGCTATGTCGATTATCCTTTGAGCGAGGTATTGCAAATGTTTGGAAAGGCCACTCGACCTTTAGAAGACAAAATCAGTAAAGGCGTTCTGATGGTACCGGCGGTGAAGAGAGAGTACTACAAAAAGTTCCTGAACGAGGCCCTGCCCATCGAAAGTCATCTTCAAGTGTATCTTCACGATGCCTTCGTTTCGGAGATCAGCACCAAAATGATTGAATCTGCCAATGATGCCATCAACTGGACTACATTCACCTACTTCTATCGAAGACTTCTCGCCAACCCCAGCTATTACAGTCTTATGGATACATCACATGAAGGTCTGAGTGCACATTTATCAGAGTTGGTTGAGACGACTTTGAAGGATTTGGCTGAATTCAAGATTATCGACCTGGACGAAGAAGATGACTCTGTCACTCCATTAAATGCAGCAATGATAGCTGCTTATTACAATATTTCATATATCACCATGCAAACCTTTCTTTTGTCTTTGACAGGCCGAACGAAGCTCAAGGGGATTCTGGAAATTGTTACTTCGGCGACTGAATTTGAGTCTATCCAAATCCGGAGGCATGAAGATAACTTGCTGCGTAGAGTTTATGATAGGCTTCCTGTCAAAATGGCGCAGCCAAGCTTTGATTCTCCGCATTTCAAAGCATTCGTCCTCCTTCAAGCTCACTTCTCCAGAATGCAGTTGCCAATTGATCTCGTCAAAGATCAAGAAATCATTTTGACAAAGGTCCTTAGTCTTTTGAGCGCTACTGTGGATGTGCTATCATCAGACGGGCATATCAATGCCATGAATGCTATGGAAATGTCTCAAATGGTTGTGCAGGCTATGTGGGATCGTGATAGTCCATTGAAGCAAATTCCTCATTTCACACCAGAAGTTATCAAAGCTGCAAATGAATCTGGGTATGATTTTGTTTTATACCCTCTCCAAGTTAAATTTTATGCTAACATATATTTTGTAGTATCAAAGACATTTTTGAATTCATGGATGCTATGGATCCGTCGGAAAACCCAAATTATGAAGCCCTTATTGAACGACTTGGGCTTTCTCAAGCCCAATTAGCCCAAGCAGCCAATTTCACCAACTCGAAGTATCCTAACATTGAGCTCGACTTTGAGCTGGAAGACCCTGATGAGATTGTTGCTGGCTCGCCAGCTTACATTAAAGTAAAGATTGTGCGAGATGTCGACGAAGACGACGGTGACGCAGAGGTGGATATGTCCGTACATGCTCCGTTCTACCCGGCGAAGAAAATGGAAAATTGGTGGTTGGTTGTGGGTGATGAAGGATCAAAAACCCTACTTGCTATTAAGCGGGTTACGATTGGTAAAGTTTTGAATCTGCGACTTGAATATACAGTGCCAACACCAGGGGAACATGATTTGAAGTTGTTCCTCATGAGTGATAGTTATGTTGGTGTCGACCAGGATCCCAGCTTCCATGTCTCTGTGGCAGAAGGAATGGACGAAGATGAAGATGAAGAGGACGAAAACGAGGAAGAAGAATGAGCCAATCTCCTTATTCGAAACAAAGCATTGTTGTATAATAATAGATCGATTTAGTTGGTCAAAAGCATATCTCTCGATCCATTGATTTGCTTAGCGGGCTATCTGGGATAGCTGCATCCTTATTGGATTCTCACTCGGTGTTTGTGACTGTGCTGCCTGTGCCACCAGCGCCGCCCTTCAAGTGATTGGTCAGTTCAGAAGGTGGCCCCAACTGTGGGTAGGTTTCTCATTTATGCGTTGATCTTAGTACGGCAGAAGGTTCTGTCACTGTTGTTTTTCTTTTTTTGAAATCAAACAATTTTTTATTATTATTCACCTGTTTCTTTTCTGTATTTAAAGACTTCTTTCATCTTTAATGTTAAAGATTTGAACAAGTCCTACTGTGTTGCTGCTCTACACTGCAATATTTTCATAGGAATTCACCATACCTGTCTGCCATCCCGACTAATATCCGGGAGGCTGGGGTGGTCGAGCTTTCAAAGTTCTACAGAAATCCACCTACACGTGATCCATTACATCGAACTAGCGCGTAACTTCTTTTCAAGCGAACCATTTTGATTTCCAGAATTCCATCTTCTCTCAAGCACCTTCCTCAGCAACAAGTCATCATATCCATCAGATTATTCATCGACGGGTATACCAACCATCGAAATACTTACTTACGCGTCAATATCTATCCTACCTACCGATTCTACTATTACCATTGAATTATTTGAACCTGTGTCGCGACGATGGCGGAAGAGACAAGCACTCGGGAGGTGGTAGTGCCTTCTCCCTCCGCAGACAAATCACCCGACGATGCTGTCGTGGAGCATCCGGTCAAGGAAGCGGAAGGAGCCTCCGACAGCAATGGTGTCGAAAACGGGACTGCGCCCGAGGTTGAGATGGCGACCTCTGCAGGTGCGACAGAACAAGAAAGTACGTAGCATTAACATTGTTTCAATTACTATTGTATCTTATTTACTGACGATAGCTTTACCGTATTTAGATATGGATAGCGATACCGAGACCAAGGCCGCGACGAGCGACAAACACACAGCTCCCGATAGCCCAGAAGAAGCACCTTCCGCTGCCCCCGAAAATGACGTGGAGATGAAGGAAGCTGAGCAGTCAGATGCTGGAGGACCAGTGGCTGATGGATCTGCGGAACCTGCAGATGCTGCCGCTGGCACACCTGCCAACAAATCGAAAGCTCGACGTAAGTCTGGTGTACCGGAGCATAAGAAGAAATTGAACAAGAAACAATCGAAGGCGAAGATGACGCATATTGATGCGAAACCTGGTGATTACTTCTTTGTCCGATTGAAGGGTTTTCCATTGTGGCCCGCGATCGTGTGCGATGAAGATATGCTACCGAGCACCCTCATCAAATCCCGACCTGTCACGGCAAAGAGAGCAGATGGTACATATAGAGCCGATTACGAGGATGGTGGCCCGAAAGCCAAGGATAGGACCTTCGCAGTCATGTATCTGTATACAAATGAATTGTGAGTTGCATTTTGCCTATGCAATCGATCTTACTGATTTTATCCATTTAGTGGCTGGATCCCTAATTACGACCTTATCGATCTTGACTTCGACACTGTTGCAGATGTACCTCAAAACATGCGCAAAGATTTATATGCTGCGCATCAGCTCGCCGCTGAAAAACACGATTTGGAATATTTCAAGGGTGTGTTGACTGATTTCATGGAGGCAAAACAGGCCAACGAAGAGGCAAAAGAAGCGGCCAAAGCAGCAAAGAAGGCAAAGAAGGAAAAGAAAGAAAAGGCGCCAAAGGTCACCGCAAGTGGAGCCGATAAAGAAGACATAGAAATGATGGATGCCAGCGCCATTGTTGATGATGAGGAGGAGGTCAAGGTGCCAAAATCTAACCAGAAGAAACGCAAGAATCCTCCGCAGAACGTTGAAGAAGAAGCTGTAAGTTATCTGTTCGTCGCAAATTTGAAGACGAAAACTAATTTGATATCCCAGCAGCCTCCTGATTCGGTTCCAAAGAAGCCTCGTATCAAATTGAACAATACTCCGAAGGCAGCTACCAACGGAACATCAACTCCAAAATCTACCAAAGAGCCAAAGGCTGCTAAAGAAAAACCCAAGACAAAGAAGACGCCTGCAAAGCCCAAGGAGCCAGCTCCTGTCGTGCCTTCGCCAGAGCCAGAGTTGAGTCCTGAAGAAAAGCGACTGAAGAAAGAGGTATGGTATTCAATCTGTTAATATCGCGATCTAGACTAATGATTTGTTGTAGAAAGAAATCTTGTTCTTAAGACACAAACTCCAAAAGGGACTTCTAACTAAAGATCAAGCTCCCAAAGAGGAAGAAATGTCCAAAATGTCCGAGTACGTGAACAAGCTCGAAGCTTATGCCGACCTCGAGGTTAGCATCATTCGTGCGACAAAGATCAACAAAGTTCTCAAGGCCATTCTGAAGCTGAGTGCTATTCCAAAGGAGGAAGAGTTTCAATTCAAGAAGCGATCACAAGTTCTTCTCGATAAATGGAATCAACTCCTCGCCAGCGAGCAGGTTGCTCCAGCTGGACCTGATACCACCGCCAACGGTACCAGTGAAGAGCCAAAACCCGAGAAAGAGGAGACAAAAGCACAAGCCGAGACAGTGAATGGGGCCACCGACAGTGATGAGAAGATGGAGGAAAAATCACCAGTGCTCGAGACACCACTTACTGCGCAACCGAAAGAAGAGATTACTGGCAGTGAGAACCCTACTTCGCCAAACGAGGATTCGCCAAAGGTATAACCATGAATTTACACTATTTACTTTTCCAATGAAACTAATTGTATACCAGGAGGCAGAGCCAGCCGCTGTTGAATCAGCAGCGTAAACATATTATTTCGAGATCCGCCCACCCCGACAGCGTTGATTCTTTACAACGATAATCATCAATCAATACCGGCGAATGATTAATGAGCAACTAATCACCTTATAAGTCTTTTGGTCGCGTCTTTTCAGGTATCGTCGTCCCGTTATACGGCTTAAGGTTGATATTTTTTGCATCCACTTTGCGAGTTCCCCTTGTAACACTAAGAATTACCGGATTGTTATCTCTCATGGTTCTAGGCTTTCAGCATTTCACGAACCGCACTCTTGTACAAATTTCCTTTCCTTTTTCTGAAAAAAGCACTCAATGCTGGTGCAAGGGATTTCGGGACGGAATCATTTGGGCTGCACCAACGCTCGCTTTCAGGTCTTTTACAAATTTGAGTTAGGCAGCTAAGCAATAAACCAAAATTTGATAATTCTTTCTCTTGAGTTTTGAAGAGGAATTCCTTAAAGTGCCTTGATATTCAGGTCTTATATATCTAAGACGCTAGTCTAATCATACCGCCTCCCTTATCTGGAGCTTATAGACTGGCAGTATGTTTTTGAAAAAAAAAGAAAAACTTTTGTGAATGTAAATTATTGTAATCATAAATACAATACAATGTCTGCCCCTAATCCAGAAGTTCTTCGATTTACAACCCATAAATCCTTAACACATCGACTCGTACTATCTGCGCTTACCGGTCGTTCCATTCATATATCTCAAATTCGATCCTCGTCACCCACAAACCCAGGTCTTGCGCCGCACGAGATATCTTTCCTTCGTCTCCTCGAATCTATAAGCAATGGCTCCTCGGTACAAATCTCATATACTGGTACACAATTGGTATACAATCCCGGTGTGATATCAGGGTCAATCGACGGGCTAGGTGCTGATGCAGACGGTGTTATAAAATGTCATCTTCCGTCGAACAATACAAGAGGTGTTAGCTATTTCTTATTACCATTATGTATGCTGGCGCCATTTGCGAAGAAACCTGTCAATGTACGATTTGAAGGCGAAGGTGTCATCACCAGCTCTACAGACACCGGAGATATTTCCGTGGACAGTGTACGGACAGCCATTCTACCACTCTACGAACCATTCGGAATTTTGGGCAGCAAATTAGAGATTCGAGTGCTGCAGAGAAGTTGTGCGGGATCGGGAGGGAAAGGTGGTGGTGGAGTGGTGGAATTGCGCTTTGGAGCTCAGATCAAAGGATTACCGAAGACGCTACATCTGAATAGAAGTCCGGGGAGAGTGAGGAGGATCCGAGGAGTGGCGTATGCTACTGGTGTCAGTAACAGTCATAATGCGCGAATGATACACGAGGCAAGGGGGATATTGAATCCGCTGGTAGGAGATGTGCATATTGCGACCCAATACGACCAAGCGCCTCTAGTCTCAACGAAAGACAAGGCGAACCCAGGTGCAAAAAAGAGAACGGGAGTTGGATTTGGTTTGGCATTGATAGCCGAAACTAGCTCGGCCGGCGTGGTATATTCAGCAGATGTCGTTTCTCCAAGTGCTGGGGGTGTTGCGCCTGAAGATATTGGGAAGCAATGCGCATACCAATTGCTAGAGGTGATTTCGCAAGGAGGATGTGTTACGAAGGTTGGGGCACAGACTGTACTGACTATGATGGCTATGGGTTCAGAAGATATTGGCAGATTAAGATTGGGACGAGAAGTGATGGCTACTGAGGACATAATAGGACTAGGACGAGATCTAAAGAAATTTGGGGCGAGTAGTTGGGGCTTGCGCGATGTGGATGATGATGAGAGTACGGACATAGTTGTTGGTGTTAAAGGAACCGGTGTAGGAAATGTTGGTAGAGGCATACAGTAACTTAATAAAACACATTCTTACGATTATCGATCGCGGTCGTTGGAGTGGGATTTTGGTCATTTATCATTACTATAAGTTGGAACAGGCCCTTTCTCCTCCTTTATCATGAGTTAATGCCGCGTCGCAAGCTCTGAGCAAGGGCGTTCGACCTCCTACCTACATCGGCAAACATACTGCGTGACTGTAACGCCGTCCCAGAGCCGTGTGAAGAAACTCCTAAGTGGTCTCGAAGGGTATCTAAAACGTTGAAGTCTCCTATAATAGCTGTTCCAGACCAAAATATATCGAGAGGTGTATCATCCGAATCGTTATCACTAGGCTCCGCCAGAAGTTCTTCTCGTGCCTCATCCACTTCCAAGATGGGCGTTTGCCCATTGGAGTTTGCCATTGCGCCTACGGGGTCCAATGCTTGCATCTCGATGTCCTCAGAGCTGGCGACAATATCTCTCAAGACCCCTCGCTCCTCGGCATCATGGTCCTGCGAAGTAGGTGGCGTATTTAGGCTTTTTTTCGTATAACCTGCTATAATTTTGGCCAGCCTTTCTCTGTCCATGAGAATGGTAAACATGATCATCTGCAGAGCCAACACAACGAGATCAAGAGCCACCAGCTTTAACCTCGATGATGGAGCTTTCTGGCCGACCAGATCAATTATGATTCCTCCATGCAGGTACCCTCTCATTTCTTCGCTGGACTTCGAGGGCGAAAGAAACAGATGTAGAGATATACAAATTAAATTCGTAACCAGTAAAATAGTGGCCCATGAAGAGCTCTGGGGAGGTTGTCTAACATGTTTTGGTTTCGGAGTGAGGATAATAAATTGCGCCATGCCGCGCAACAGGAGCTGGAAGAAGGAACAACTGAAACTGCAATTAGTATTGACTGGCTTCAATTCCTGGGACGGGTTTCTGGCCTACTCCATATAATACAGTGCACATAGCTGGGCATAAACCGTGAGGTCAAGATTCAACATCAACTGCCTCGCCCAATCATATTTCTTTTTTATCTGGGCTTCGAATCGGACCTGAGCGGGCGTCTTCTTAGAACGGCGTCGTCGACGACTTCTGTTGCTGTCATTGTTCGTAGGAACAGCCGAGGGGCCCGCAACTGATGGAGATGGATCATTGTTCATTGCTTTCAGAACTCATCGGTAAAGGTTGGATTCTGTGTAAGGATTTTACATATTTCGAAGAGGGGTAAAAGGGGGCGGAATGAGGCTTGTAGCTCTCTGGCCCGGGTGAATGAAATTAATTATCGATAATGGTGAAGCCGAAGCCGATGGATAACTTTCCAAACTGGGGAAACAGTTCTGATAATGGGCAGAATTGATAAGTACCAATACATACATATGCGCTGATCCTTAGTCATCAACTCCACTTCATCATCATAGCCTTGTAGCCTTCGGATTTTCCACTTTACGCGACTCCCGACGCGTCTCACTGAGTAGCTTTCAAATATTTAATATTCTCGCAACTCCATTTCCATACACGCCACGCATCCGGAAAATTAAGATACCAATTCATCATGGCCAGTTTCTTCGATCTCAAAGCTAGGAAAGCAGAAGCTGCCACAAACGGCGCATCCAATACTAAAGACAAATCTTCCAAAGAAAATACAAGACTTCAGCCATGGGTTGAAAAATAGTAAGATTGGTGCCCCGCCAATATCCTCATTGGAACTTCACTGATGCCTCCAAGTCGGCCGAAAGGTTTGGGAGACGTTACGGCACAGGATCATACAATCACTGTTCTCCAACGAACACTCCAATCCTCCAATGTTAGTCCCATATAATTTCTCTCTTCTCAATCCCCAATAACGAGTCTTTCAGCTCCCACACATGCTCTTCTACGGCCCACCCGGCACCGGTAAAACATCGACGGTCCTCGCCCTCGCCAAAGAGCTCTACGGTCCCGAACTGATAAAATCCCGCGTCCTGGAACTCAACGCCTCAGACGAAAGAGGAATCAGCATTGTCCGCGAAAAAGTAAAAGATTTCGCACGCATGCAACTCTCCAATGCTCCGTCTGCCGCCTATCGAGCCAAATACCCTTGTCCTCCTTACAAAATTATTATTCTAGATGAAGCCGACAGCATGACACAAGATGCGCAGAGTGCGTTGCGGAGAACGATGGAGACTTATAGTCGCATTACTCGATTTTGCTTGATATGTAATTATGTGACGAGGATTATTGATCCGCTGGCTAGTAGGTGTAGTAAGTTTCGGTTCAAGAGTCTGGATAAGGGGAATGCGGTGGTGAGGGTGAAGGAGATTGCTGAGAAGGAGGGGGTTGCGCTGGAGGAGGGTGCGGTGGAGGCGCTGATTAGGTGTAGTGAGGGGGATTTACGGAAGGCTATTACGTTCTTACAGAGCGCGGCGAGGTTGGTGGGCGCTGTGAGTTATAAGGACGAAGAAGAAGCTGCTGATGAGGATATGATGGATGTGGATGAGAAAGAGAAGAAAAAGGTTACGGTCAGAAGCGTGGAGGATATTGCGGGTGTCATACCGGATGAAACGATTGAGAAGTTGGTAAAGGCAATGCAGCCGAGGAATAAGGGCGTAGTGTACAATTCGGTCTCAAAAGTCGTTACTGATATGGTAGCGGATGGATGGAGTGGAACACAGGTCGTCTCCCAGGTATGCTCCCACTTCTCCAATTTACTATTCCTAAAAACCCATTCCCAACTAACCGACAACCAAATTAGCTCTACCAAACCATCATCAACTCAGAAACGATTCCCGATGCGCAGAAAAACAAAATCGTCGCCATCTTTTCCGAGTCAGATAAACGCCTTGTGGATGGCGCAGATGAACATCTCACAATCCTCGATTTGTCACTGAGAATATCGAATATCCTAGCCAGTTCATAAGGAAGAAATGTAAAGAGGCAGAAACATAAAATGATATATGCATAGCAAGGTCATGAGGCGTTTGAGGATGGATTGATTTGACTTTGATACCGCATGGTTACCCAAAAGGGGAACTTAGAGTTGTGGATTTTGTAACATGGGTTGTCAGGTAGACTATGAGAATATATGGGAACTAATTTCTGTTAAAGGCCAACCATACTTGTCTTCCAGAGTTATATGGAGACGGTCCTGTTTTGCGCTTTTATGCACCAATTCCTTTTTTTTTTTGGTACCAAAAAGACACTTCCAGCACCTGAACGCAAAATTCACTTTAACATGCGGACAACACTGCTTGGAGTGTCAAGTGCCACCTTACTGCATACATATCTTACCATCTCCAGTTCCCCAGGGGCTATATATGTTTGCCAAATCAAGCCACTTTCCAAATGTTTCATCGCCCGCTCAACTCAACAAAATATCAGTTCTAGGACATGAAAGGTTTAGTAGTTAAAATTTTTTTAATATGTCTAGCCAAATCTAGAACTAGTGACTTTTTCTGGAAATTTTGAATTACCTAGTTGAGATTTATTGCTACCCCTGTTGTTGGGTTAATATATCCCATATTGGATATCCTCGCCTTCCTCGAGAGATGCCCCTGGTTTGACCCAACTACTACCTAGGTACATACTTTGGTACTCCCTAATGAAGTTTTTAATATTCTACTCAAATCTCTACAAAATATCTCATGTTAAGGAGAAACATTTATTTTCATGCTGTATAGAACAATTTTGGTACTTATTTTTATTTTTGGGCCACCAATTGAGTGTTGTAAAAGTGTTGCCTAATGGCCAAAATCCTTCGGTCAGAAGGTTGCCTGAATTACATGAATTTACTACCATACAGTACGCCCGTAAAAATGGTAATGTGATATTGAACCCTTCGGGGGCTTGTTGAATAACACACCCGAAGCCACATGCCACTAACAGCCCTTTTACAATGCCATGACAACACCAACCAACCCGCCACCAAACTAGCATTTGCCAAGACAAATCCACCAGTGCTCCCAGTTGCTGCATTCGACGTAGCTTGCGCCGCGCCTGCCAAAGCGGATCCCGTTATTATTACACTCGAATTGGCACCTGTCGTAACTGGTACCGATGTTGAGATCGAGGAATTCCCAAGGCTGACCTTGGTAATGACGCTGGCTTCCGCTGTGTATATACTCATGACGAGAGACGCAAGAGCGGTTGGAAGGGCGGTAAAGGCGGCGGTGTTGATAGAATTGCCTTCTTGAATGTCGGATGCCATGGAGGCTTGAAAATCATGCACCTCGCAAAGGGCAGATGCGTCTGTGGCAATGGCAGAGAACGCGGACACAATTCAGAATCCGTAGCCAGGTCGTAGATGTAGATTGGATGTTGTTGACGGATGGTTGCGTTGTTTGGCTGCAATAATTAGTTTCGCGTAGCAATCAGTGTGGTATTTTCCGGTAAAGGAAAGATCATTTTTGTAGCGAATTCAAAAGCTGAAGACACAACACAAATCTGGGGGGTAAAGGTTGACATACGCTGGAGTTTGCGATTCTGCAGAGGCAAACGCAATGAGTCCAGCCGCAACGAAAGAATTTGTGAAGCGCATCTCCGCAATAATTGGAATTTATGATGTGTAGAAAAGGGTGACGACTACGTTGTGAAACACAGGTAGGTGAATGAGAGAGAATGCGTTTGACTGTCGGAAAGAGAAGGGGATTATGAACTGCAAGCGGCGACCTTGATATAGAATCGATTGAAGCCCCGGTTGGCATTCGACGAGGGTGCCTTGCAACCCACAATACTCCTTATTGAAACCCTTTCGATAATACATGCCGTAGACGAGGAACTCGTTTTGATTAAATCACAAGCAAAAGTGGAACCGATGATAATGTTGAAAAGAGCATTCATTATTGACGGCCCGGTAGGCAAAACGGCAATGAAGCTCTTTGATGTGAGGGTTGATATGAAGAGCATCTACGGTAACCACATAGTTAGGTATATTCCGCGCTATAAAACTTCATCGGGCGAAAATGATCTGGCAAACCCACTCTTGCGGGCAGAAGATTCGAAGTGGGTTGTAAACCAATTATCCGTTTTCAAGGGCTCAATCAACTGGTAGTTCGGAGCCGGAGCGGTCAAGGATCTTAACACCACACGGAGTGCAGGCTGGCTTATGTCGACGTACCAGTGTTCCAAACACTCGGGGCGTTCATCTCGCCTTCAATCTCCTCTCACATCCTTGTACATAATTTGGTCGAAGAATGATGTGGGTTTATACTTTCTTACCCGCCTTCAGCAGATCCGATACTTTCGGTGGTAGAATCAAGGCACTTCTATCGTTTCGTCGATAGAAGTCTACAATTACCATTGCTGTTTTCTCCGGAAGATCTTCGTGAACAAAATGACCTGCTTCAGGGAATACCTGTAGAGCATACTTCCCTGTTGCAAAATGTCAGTGCCTCGTACCACAGTCTGATGGATAGAAAGATATTCTACCTTGCATTTGTCCAATTGTAAGCTCTTTATCGAGTCTATCCGTCCCTGCGAGCAACAGTAACTTTCCACCTCTTGCTTCCAGGAACTTTTTACTCAGCCCAACAAACCAGCCCTCCCAAAATGGTTGAGTGGCTGCAAGATTTGTACGCCATGTCCACGCTCGTGATCCGCCTACTTCTTCGTTGTGGTGAAGCAATGCAGGTACACTTGTCCGTGCTGATAATGAGTTTCTTATTGTCCTAGACCGAATGTGCCATTCTATACCAGATTGTAGAGAAGGGAATCCTACAGGTCGAGTTGATAAATAAGTTTGCATACTTTGTAAGGCGTCCATAGCAGATCCCTCAACTACATCAAGCACTGCGTAGCCAAGAACCGAATTACCCAACTTTCCACTCTTTGCGACGTCTGTAACAACAGCACCCCCAAGAGAATGCCCAATGAGTACAAGCAATGGGAGTTGGTTCCAGCCCATCTGAGCCTTCGTAGCTTCAAGCACGTATAGCAAATCTGAGCTCAAGGTTTCGAGGCTAAGATCTAACGAATCTGGCGAAGGGACGATATTCGTAAAACCATGTCCTCGGGCATCAAGGGAAAGTACGCCTGCAGATGGCAGCTTTTTCCGTATCTCAGATGTTAAGACTGCGAACGAAAGACCAGAAGACCCTGCTCCATGGTGGGTTACGAATAAGGGCGCATTTCCAACTGGAGATGTAAGATATGCATGATATGTAATGGTATTGGAATCGGTTTTGTTTTCTAGAAATAGCTCTCGCTCGAAATACGTCGTCCAAGGTATTTGGTCCATACCTCGTCTGTTTGGGCCACTGACAAGGACAAATGCGTTAGCAATTTGCAAATTGCAGATCTACAAGTTATGATATAGCAGCCATAAGTAATAACAAACCCTTGTGGTCGCGCAAACAGCTTTTGGTTTGAAGATGGTATAATAGTACCGGTAGAAGAAGCAGAGGATGCTGAAGAGGAATCATCGTCTGCTGGCAGATCACGAAGCTCGGTATAAACGTCATTTTCCTCTTCCTCCTCGTCTGCTTCATTGAATTCGGGAGGAGGAAAGTTGGAGAGTTTCGACTTTGCGAAAGATCTTTGTAAGTCACTCATATTGTAAAAGCTTTTAGAGAAGACAATCTCCACAATGTCAATTAGAAAGTTGGTTGTGTAATATCGACAACAGGAATTAGATCTCTCATTGGAAGTAATTGTTGACAAAAGGATTCAAAGTTGCAGTACAGTATAATTATCCCACTAGCCAGAATTCAACCACCGCCAACACGATAAGAGATAAGAGCTTTCTCTATCTTACCTACCTCCTAAGGTAGGTAGTTGTAGTAGCATATTACAACATTGGATAATCTTGTATATATATACCTATCCATCCAATTCATGGAAATTGAAGATATATTCAATTTACAAGAATTCCATATAAAAATTAATGATCAATTTGGCAATTCATTTATATCAGAACCAGTCCACAACCAACTGAGAAAGCAAAGAGACTATACAAAGGAACAAGGATAAAAAAGAATGTTATAATCCTCCCCACACAAAATATCTAGATAAAAAGCAAGTGGAATGACGTCGTAATGCAATTCAAGATCTCCCCATCAATTTTGATCCAGGTTCTTAAGAGCTCTACACACAAGCCTCTTTTCCCCTACTACTGCATCACCTTGTACTAAAAATTACCAGAATGAGATTAAATATCACCAAATTAACAAATATATCCAGTTTTAAACCAAACTTAGTTTCACAACAGCGAATGGGTTTTGAGTATTGAGTATTCGTTGCAGTAGATCAAGAAAGCTCAAGTAGCTCAAAGCTCACAAAAGCTCACAAACAGCTACAGTACTAGCTATCTACTACCTAGTAAGTGGCTCATGAATACCTAGTAGTTAGGGTAGTTCCTAGTTTACTTTCTACATACCAGTGACGATCTTCATATCGAGTTTGTTTTCTTTTCTTTCTTCTATTCCATATCAATTATCATATTGTACACCATTTCCCAAGTCACATCTTCACGAATATCTCATATTGATCTTGTCCCAAGAATTCGACCATACAGCTGAAGGCGTTTTGATACGAAGATGGTTTCCTTGTGGGGTACCAAGAAAGGTGATGAGGAAGATCAAGGCCCAAGAAGCATTCATTCTCAAGATGGCGAATCCAGTGAACATGCAGCTTCTCACCACCCGTCTCAACCCCGTTATTCGCAAGAGGCTGATGAACGTACTCGTTTACTTCCCCCACCAAGTCGTGATGGTTATTTGAGTCCTGATGATCCAGCTGTAAGTTCTTCTTCACTTCTGCATTGTGCTCTGCGGTGTGTGCTTCAAAAACTAATCGGTATATGCACAGGTATCTCCATATAATCTATGGAGTGTACGATTCCTTCGGTACTTCACTGTACTCTTTACAATCATCACTTTCTTATGGTGGGCATTGTTACTGGTCTCGATCTTCGTTTCGCCACCAGGGATGCACTCAAGAGGATCAGGCTTCTTCGATTTCTCCTTTACAACCTTGACATTGGGGCTGCTGGTCATTGTCCTTCTGTTCTTTTCGACACCATCGAAAGCAGCACAAGTAACATGCCTTGTCCTCGCTGTTATTCTACTCATCGACATGATCATGATTGTCGCAGTCCCACGTCTCCGTGTCGAGGAGGGATGGGTTGGAATCGCTAGTGTTGTATGGGCAACAATTATCGCCATCTGGACTGTGTTGACCGATAGAGTTGTTGCAGCCGGGAAGACTGAAGAAGAGGAACGTTTAACAGGACGCGCAGAGAGTCGTCGCACTCTTAGAGAATGGTGTTCTGTGCTCACCTCAACCGTTGTATTGATCCTTCTCGCAATCATAACTATTCTCTTATCTGCAACATTGATCCTGAGATCTCGCGACGCATCTCTCGCACCACCAGGAGAGCGATACTACGTCGACGGCGATAAATATCAGATCCATGTGTTCTGCGAGGGCAACCTTACCGACTCAAAAGGTAATAAGAATCCAACTGTTCTTTTCGAAGCTGGCGATGGACCATTCGAGCACGGTCTTCTGCCACTCGCTACAAGTGCTCTTGCCAATGGGAGCATCAGCCGTTACTGCTATTCCGATCGACCTGGCATTGCATGGTCCGACAATGCTCCATCCCCATTCTCGGCCGGCATGGCGGCAGACGTATTATCCGAAGCCCTAGCTCGCGCTGGTGAAGAGGGTCCTTGGATTCTCGCCAGCGCAAACATAGGTAGTATCTACAGCCGTATCTTCTCCTCACGCCACGGCCACGAAGTAGAAGGTCTTCTCATGATCGACCCTCTTCACGAAGATCTCCTCCACCGTCTCGGCAGCCCTTCAAGAGGTTTCGTCCTCTGGGGCCGCGGGATCATCTCACCACTCGGCTTGGACCGTACCTTTGCCGCTATTTTCAAAGGCCGTACACGAGAAGACCGAGTTTTCGGAAGATCGGCTTACCAGGGTGGGAAGTACCTGAAAGCCAAACTGCAAGAATCGCTGGTGGCAGACTCTTTGACGAAGAATGAAGTTAGTAGCGCTCGCAGAATTCAGCTTGATGATACGCCGTTGGCTTTGATCAGTTCCGGGATTGAGGTCAAGAAAGATAGTGAATGGGAGAGGAAACAAGAAGATCTCAGCCACTTGACGAAGAACTTGCATAGTTGGGATATTGTTAATAAAGCACCCTCAGAGGTGTGGACGACTTATGAGGGAAGACAGATTATTGAGAAAAGGTTGAAACAGTTGGTTGAGGGGGCCTCGAAGTCAATGTAATGGGGAGGGTTGAAATTGTCTTACGGTATAGGGGCATGGGGGGTGGACAAAACAGTACACATTGGAGCACAGTACATGCTCTTTCCGTTTCTTTGGTTTAGTTACTTCAGTTTTGTTTGTTTCACTATGGCATGGATGCTTGGTGCTGGGTGCTGGTTGGTTTGGATCAATGGGGGTTTGTACTATGATGTGTCCATTATGATAATATGGTAATATAATAATAATACCACAACTCGACTCGGTTCTATTTGTACCTATTTATGTGGTGATAAATACATCGAAAACTCCATGTAAATGCATAAGCCTTTCCTAGGCAGCCCAGAACGCCCCCTCGATGCTTTTTTGGCAGCATATGTATTTGGGGCCTTGCCACGCCACGCCATGCAATGCCGTCCTATATGCTTTTTAAAATCGGATTCCATGTTACAACGATGCCCTAAGCACTCACAGCCATCGCGGCTTTTGGCTCTTCCATTTTCTTCTCTTGCCCACCCACTTCTAAGGGCCGACTCTTCTTTTGGTTTTGTGGTTCATCACCACCATCCCCGCCACCCTTTCTTTTCTTCCCCTTCCCAGGTCCCTGTTGCTTGGACTTTGACTGCTTTGACTGCTTAATCTTCTCTATCTGCTCATCAGATATGCCGATAATTTCATCCACAACCTTCGCTTGGGCGAGCAGGTCTTCAAACTCTAAGAGCTGACAAATTTGATGGTAGTTCTTTGATTGTACGATTTCCCTGTATATGGGGTTTTTGCCGGGTATTAGATGACCAAGTAGATATTTCGAGTTCCCCCATCTATTTTGAGTTTCAAGACAGAATTTTAAATAATGATTTACGACCTCTCTCCATGGTGCGATGCCGCCATCAGCTTCGCTTCGGAAGCAACTTGAATTGGCTTCGGCGGCCGTGGCAATCATGGCCCCATCGGCGCCAAATTCTTCGGCCAACTTCAACCCTTGGTCTCGGTTTTCTACATCGCCGTTCATGAGACAGGCTACACCATTCTCTCGGCAGATGTCCGCAATCATTCTTAGCTGTTCTCGAATCGCTTTTTCTCGGGGGCGCATAGGTGTAGTTCGGCAATGAATCGTTAGTCCCGTAATCCCAGTGGCGCAAAGTCTGCGAACCAAAGCTTCAGTTTTTTCTGGCGTTTCTAACAGCCTGATCTTCACACTTATCCCAATTTCAAATTCCGGTACGATTTCCTTGACTAAAGCCTCTAATATCGAACATAGTTTATCTGGGGTTTGTAGAAGTGCCGCGCCCATCCCGCCACTTGTGCTGAAAGATTTTGGGCATCCCGCATTCACATCGATTCCTGCGACATCTGCTGCAACGATCCGTGCGCATTGTACTGCTCTTTCTGGGTCGGATGTGCCAATCTGGAAGATGAGTTGTTTTCCTTCGCGCTCGGGATGGAGCCGGTAAATCAAACTTTCCTTTTGCTCAGCAGTAGGCTCCTTGGAGCCATGCGATGCCAGACGTGTGAAATCTATTGTGTTGAGAGTTGTATTTACTTTCCGAGTTGTTCCAATCATTGATCGATCGACGGTTTCCGGGCCTGAAAACTTTGTCAGTCATGGTCAAGAATATATTTGAATAAACATACCCCATACGAGATCTGCACCATAATGAAGCGCGAGAAGGCGAGAAGGCATCTCACCGGATCTTACCATAGGAGCACTATTGCAAACGTCAGTTGGAAATTTGTAGGTTGGGTCATGGTTCAAAACTCACAGTACAACTTTGCCTCTATAGTCTACCCCCCTTCGAGGAATTGGAACTTTCTTAAAACCAGACGTCATGATTGCAGATACAAGACGTTGCATATCATTGTCTATAAAATTGTAATATATTGGCGGATAGTCGACGTTAAGGGTTCAAATTATATGGGATTTGGTATGCAATTCTGTGGAAAATAGATGAATTTCCTTATCAGCATTGAACTTGGACTGGTACTGGATAAGAAAATTTAAAGTGGACCACTGTAGCTTTTGTGCCCTATGATTAGTGGGGGGAGATTCCCTCTTCTTTCCACTGTTATGAAGTGAATTTGTTGGCTATTTAGGTAAATTTGAGCAGCACGTACCAGTATATAATTCAAAGCTCAGCTCTTAGATCTAAAGTTTGAAAGGTTTAAAACCAAAAGATACCTAGTACTTAACTTATTACTATTATTTACTATTGTTTATTTACAAAAAAAAAAGAAAAAAACATTGGAATTCTCTCTCATGAAAAGTATTAGAATTACCGGTACCGTTACAAAACTCGGTCGACAATTCACTATTACCACCATCACTTCTCAGCTCCATTATTCCTACCAATTGAAGAAACAGGGACACCTTAGCCAACTTTATAAAGGCATAGGCGTGACTGCCACACGCAATCTGGCTACCCCACTAAATAAATATATCTCCCCCGAGAGAGTGGTGCAAATATCTCGACACTTCTCAACGAGTTCTTCTTTAAACAAAGAAAAGGAAAACGCCAACACAACACAATCAACCACAAATATGGCTTCTAAATATACTGTTAGAAAGATCGGAGCTCCAAACACTTTGGAGCACCGTATCTACGTCGAGAAGGATGGTATCCCGATTTCTCCATTTCACGATATCCCTCTTTATGCCAATGAGCAACAAACCATCTTGAATATGGTTGTTGAGATCCCAAGATGGACAAACGGCAAAATGGAAATCAGCAAGGAAGAGTGTAAGTTTAGATAGCTTTGTCCTTTCCCCTTCTATGTCCCGGTCTTGGTACTATTCAATGTTCTGTATTCATATCTTCTGGAACTGCTCAGAAATTCCTGCACTTCTCGTTTGAAATTATCATAAAAGAGCTTGCTAATACTGATTTCTTCTCTAGTGCTCAACCCAATCGCACGTTCCCCTCATCGCCGATATCGAACTTCATACTAATCTTAATTGCAGAAACAAGACGTCAAGAAGGGCAAACTCCGATTCGTCCGCAACTGTTTCCCCCACAAAGGATATCTCTGGAACTACGGTGCTTTCCCTCAGGTGAGCCATGAGTCGTCCTATAGGATTCGAATCTACCTAACAAATAAATTAGACCTGGGAAGATCCCAATGTTATTCACCCAGAAACCAAGGCCAAAGGAGACAACGACCCATTGGACGTTTGCGAAATCGGTGAATTGGTTGGATACCCAGGACAAGTTAAGCAAGTCAAGGTTCTCGGCGTCATGGCCCTTCTCGACGAAGAGGAGACTGACTGGAAGGTCATTGTCATTGATGTCAACGACCCATTGGCTTCTAAGCTCAATGACGTCGAGGACGTTGAGAGACATCTTCCTGGTCTTTTGAGAGCTACAAATGAATGGTTCAGAATCTACAAAATCCCAGACGGAAAGCCAGAGAACCAATTTGCCTTCACCGGAGAGTGCAAGAACAGAAAGTAAGCTTACTACAAGCAATCTACCTGGTCCGCCACAAGCTAATCGTATTCTAGCTATGCTACTGACATTGTCCGCGAGTGTGCTGAAGCTTGGGAGAAACTCATTACTGGAAAGACTAACCCAGGCGATGTCTCAACGTAAGTTTTCTGACATCCTACATTGCCGAAAGTCAATTGACAATGATATAGCACCAACCTTACCGTCAAGCAATCGAACAACCGTGTCACCCCTGACCAACTTCCTCCTATCCCACAAAACGAGACCATTGCTCCGGCTCCGATTGACCCTAGCATTGACAAGTGGTTCTTCATTTCTGGTGCTGCCGCCTAAGTTAGACCTTCATAAGTTACGAATTGTGCTTGTGCATGCATCTACTACCGGCTCGCCTCAAAAAAGTTCATTGGGAGAAGTTTATAGACGATCTACTACATCAGCCCATGGCTGCTGAGACAATGCAAAGATTTTCAAGAGAACGCTCTTGTGATTGACACACGATATCTAAATTCTATTTGCATTGTGCAAGAAGTTCCCGTTTTCGGATCACAAATTGTGTTCGAATCGTCGACCTGGAAGTGTCTTGACACAAACCGTGAAAGCAACGTGACGTGTCCGAGCAACAAGTGGATGTTGCATGTCTCTGCATCGGTAGATGATGCAACCTCAGGGCTTCCGGTGCGGAGCTGGAGAAGCGGTGAATATGTACAGTGCCCATACACGTGTGACCTGTAGAACCACCTATATCATTGCCGCAACTCAGCTGCCAAGTGAATCGGAACAGTAGCCAACTTTGACTAGTCCCCATATGCACTCATAGTTTGATACACATTTGGACAGCAAATTCCAAATTGGGAACATCCTTCACTCCATCAATCGTTACTGTGTCGATTTCGTAATCTCGTGGCCGTAGAACTCCTCCCACCCCATACAATAAGAACATCCATCTTGAAGTAGTATCATTAATTCCCAGTCAGCTCCGCCTGTCTTGCAAGTATTCTTGAATGCCTATCCACTTCCTCGAAGACGCCTTTGATACCCAACTTTTCCGACTCTAATTTCATCTCTTTTCCATCCTCTATTGGTTTTAATTAGCCGACCAACCGCCAAATCTAGTATCCCATACGTACTGAACTTTACGCGCACAAAACTTGGGTCCCTAGACGTCCTTGACAATATTTTGGTATCGATTTTCATAGTCGTTCTGGCGTTTGGAGGGAGGAACGAGAGAAATAATCGGGCGGCTTTGGCTTTGGGTGAGAACGGATTGAAGACCGTAGAGACCTCTGTGATGTATCGGGTGATCATGACTGCGATCGGAACCTGGCGAGAAATAATTAGAATCAAGTTTTGGTCAAATGTGCTCTCCTAAACTTACAGAAGAATTCCAATTCCGAGTTATGAGATGCTTGTATAAGTGAATGGCTGATCGTTGCGGTGCTGCTTAGTTGTGCTCAAAATTAAAATTCTCGGTAGAACTAACTTCCGATCATTTTGGCAACAATTCTAGAATTCATAGAATTGCCGACAAACAGAATAATCAATCTGGCCTTCAACAATACTACACCCCAATTTTGTCGACATACAATAGTTAAATATGTCTCTTGAAATGATAACGCACCGCCTCGCGGTTTTACAAGAATCTAATAGACAAGCAAGAGAACTCATCAAGCGTTTGGAAACCATCAAATTCCAACCGGGTTCTGTCCCTTTAGGTGGCGATGACGACAATATCAAAACGGAGCTTAATGCAGAAATCGCCCAAATTTTGAAGGATGAGGAGGAAGGCCTTGAGCTTCTACAGGAACAAGTTTTGTGTCTGGATACAGGACTCCCATATAACGACATGAAGAACTTGCGAGATGACCTCGATAATGACGTAGACAGACAAACGAGAGAGCTTGAGGAGTGAGATACCTATATACAGTTTCACTTCAGTCGCACATCTTACTAAAGTACCTAGATCCTATGAAGCTTTTCGCAAAGCCCAGGTCACAGCCAATAAGCGTCTTAAACTTGCACAAAAACTAGAGCGACACGCATTAATTGAATCGAATATGAAAGCGGCTCTGGCATCCTCCAACGATTCTACAGAACGGCCGCCCAAACGACAGGCGGTGGAACTCACCCAAGAGGAAAAGGAAGTAAATGCTAGCAGCGATGTCACTCTCGCGCTACGACGTACTTACGAAATGATGTCTGGAGAATTAGATCGGTCGCAGTTTGCACACGATACTTTAAAGCAATCTACAGAAGCGTTGGCTCAGTTGTCGGAAACATATTCTACGTTGGATACGCTGTTGTCGAGCTCGAGGAACTTGCTTGGGACATTGCTAAGGAGTCAAAAGAGCGACACATGGTATCTAGAGACAGCATTCTATATTCTATTATGCACTATTGCATGGCTAGTGTTTAGGAGGCTTTTCTATGGTCCATTGTGGTGGCTAGTTTACGCTCCACTCAGAGTATCTTTCAGCACATTGTTCGGTATATTTGGATTATTTGGATCAAAAGGCGAATCTTCTATTAAAAATGCCAATCCAGGCTCGAGTTCAACGATAAGCCAGACAATTCTTTCGAGCAGGAGCGAAGATGCTAGGATGAACAATGAAGATATTCCTGCTATAAAGGTTGGCAATAGGGACCAGAACTTGTCACCCTCATCACAAGCCACTCCAGACCCATCAGCATCTACAATGACAGAAAAAGTTGAGCGGATCATCGACGAAAGTGACGGCTATGAGCCTCACAGTGGAGCTCAGTTTGGAGAAGATGCACTAGAAGACTCGCAGCTCAAGCCGGAAGTTGAGTCGGAGAAAAATCCAAAGAAAAGAATGTGGGAAGAACCAATAGAGGAGGCCAAAGAGGACGCGAAAGAGAAGGTCAAGGTGGAACAACGGAAGAAAGACGAACTATAGGTAGTTTTTTGTTGAATTGAACATAATTTTCTGAAGAGCATTGCTCTTATCTGCCAACCTCGTTCCGTCCCCAAGGCCCTAAGGGAAGGAATGGCGATATATGGAGTGAGTTGAAAATTGATTATGGGGTTTCAAGAGTTTCCCTCGAGTCCCATAGCTTCTTTTCTAAGTTACTATTTCTGATAAGTAGCACACGCATTATTATTCTGCAATCTAAATCGGTTCTTGCCTTGCGTCCCTCGTATTAGCCAATTAAATATCACCTTATTGCCATTCCAGACCGCCAATTAGCGTCAATGCAAGGGTTCATAGCTCTACTCTGGCCTTACCCATCCATATAGGTATCTCATGCAGTAATATACGATCACCACGAATTTGACTTCCACACTCCTTTGACATAAAACCAATTTGACGATGGAACAAACCCCACCTGCTGGGTCGCTCAGCTGGAAACTCAGCTCCCATCCTATTACATTACTATGTTTCCTGGGATTTCGCATCTGTAGGTCGCGCGTTTACTCTCTGAATCTGCGACATGTTGCAATATACATACATGACGACGGTTAACATGCTAATATCTGGACAGCCAGTCTCCTAGTTTACCTCTTCGGACTTCTCTTCACCAAAAACTTGTATGTATCAATCCCCAGCTCTCCCACGTAGCCACAACCCACTAACGATTTTCCTTTCCTTCAGTGTCCTAATATTTATAATCACGATCCTCCTCCTAGCCGCGGATTTCTACTACCTCAAAAATATCGCCGGGCGTCGACTCGTCGGTCTCAGATGGTGGAACGAGGTTGATCCCGCTTCGGGCGATTCGCATTGGGTTTTCGAGTCTTCGGATCCTAGTACAAAAACTATTAATCCGACGGATAATAGATTCTTTTGGATTGCGCTGTATTCACAACCGTTGCTGTGGGTGGCGTTGGCTTTTGTGGCGATTTTCAGTTTCGAATTTATTTGGTTGACCTTGGTTGGTGAGTACTTTTCGTTGTCTGCATGGGCGGTGGGCTGCTGTGGACTGGACGATTGGAAGGTTTGGCTTGAGAAACGTGCTAATGTTTCTTGATTTAGCCATTGCCCTGAGCTTAACAATTACAAATACATTGGCGTTCTCGAGGTGCGATAAATTTGGGCAGGCATCAAATTTGGCTGGAAATGCTATGCATTCTTCTGGCTTTGCGGGAAATATCGCGAGTGGCTTGGTCGGAAGGTTCTTTGGCCGTTGAACGCTGGCTGGTTTAAGAGAAGCCTATGCAGAGGGAGATAAATGGGGTGCGGTGTATGATACCAAAAAAGTGCTACCCAAGGGCTGTGAATTGCTGAGGGTTGGCGTCGTCTTGCTGCGCGGGGATGCTATGGTGGGAGGCGCCTGGTGCCATGTGTCATTTTATGCTTTTTAAGGATGTCTTTTATGGGGTTGTATTCAATGAAGTGCTATTGATCACTAGGACATTCACTAAGAAAGGAACAGATCCTGTGGTAGAGTTGTTGTGATTGGCTTACCAAGTCTATATGTATGAGGCGAGCTTATCTGAAAATAAGATTCTGTGGTAACGTTCTGTACAATGATGTGTAAAAAGAAGTTTGAGGGATTTGCTACATTTACATTATCTGCATTGGTCATTCGAAGGGCGAGGTTCAACACAATAGATGCAAGGGCACCTGCTCATCCGCCCCCCGGTGAGGTAACTAATCCCAGGTCTATAACGCTTGACAAGCTTCACTTCTAGGTTTTGAATCCTTTATTTCAGAGCAGCTAGAAAGTCACATCCAAAGATGCAGCTTTATGGTCTGGATTTCAAAGTTTAGCCGTCTTCCCCTCTTTCTCGGCCATTTCTCTCAACACCCGCTTTAGAATCTTCCCACTGGCAGTCTTTGGGATCGCTTCGATAAACTTCACACCGCCCGTCAATCTGCGACAATGCTGTCAGTAATCTTATCTTCTAGATTCGAATGAGAGGGTAAGAACGGTAATCCTCACTCTTTATATTTCGACAATCTCTTGGCACACCACCCCTTCACCTCATTTTCATCCAACCTCTTACCTTCATCACCCGGCCGCCGCACCACATATGCCCTGGGCATCTCACCATCGAAGTCAGTCCCCTTGACTCCAATCACTGCGGCATCGACAATCAAAGGGTGATCCAACAGCGTGTTTTCAATTTCCGGGGGAGCCACTTGGAATCCTCGGACTTTGATAAGCTCCTTTTTACGGTCTACGATATACCATTTCTTGCTGCGGGAGTCGCAATACATAATGTCACCAGTTTTGAAAAATCCGGCCGAGTCGAAGGATGTGGCGTTGGCCATAGGGTTATCGACTGGGGATTGTCGGGGTTAGTTTGTGAGGATGTGGACGGGTGATAGAGGATGGAAATCGTACAATAACCTGGGAAAATGGTCGGGCCGCGAATGCAAAGTTCGCCGCGCACATCATAGGCGGTTATATCATTGTCGTCGTCGTCGATGATTCTACCCAGGTATGTCAGGACCAAAGGTATGAGAAACACAGCAATAATCATACTTCACATCTAGATTCGGCAGCATACGCCCTACGCTTCCCGTATCGTCATCTTCCCCATACTGAAACATCGAACCCACACAACTCGTTTCCGTCATACCCCAAACCTGTGTTAGAGTCGCGCCGGGCGCAAACAACCTCTTCAACTTATCTTGAGATTCCTTTCCTAAAGGGGCCGCTCCACAAAGCGCCGTTTGCATGGATCTTAGCTTGTCGCCGGCTAGGCCGGACATGATTATAGCAATGACAACCGGTGCTACGAGGACCAGTTCGTTGATCTGATGCTCTTTCATTAGGTCAAGGAAAGGGCCTAGCTCGAATCGTCGCATTATGAAACTGGCATGCCCGCCTTTTAGAGCCGTGGTGTGGGCGACTACGGGGATTTTAGCGCTCTTCTTTTACCATTGAGAAAGATAATCAGAGAACGAACCTGGCGCAGTAGCTGCATGAAACATTGGAAGTGCAAGCATTCGTCGGACCTATCCCAGTATTTAGCACTTGCGAATCGAGCTCGATACGGGAAGAGAATTTACAGAATATGGCTTTGACACCAATCCATGGACGAGAGTATGCTCCGCAATAAGGTTATGATGCGTCAAATTAGCCGCTTTTGGGAGACCAGTTGTCCCACTACTAAACAAACGCATAGCAGTCGTCTCCTCACATGTCTTCAGGTCATCAAATCTGACCCAATCTTCCTCTCCATGCATCATCAATTGCTTATAGGATCTGAATCCAGAAGGAACTGCTTGATCCAGAACATCGAATATCCAAATGTTGGATTCGGGCACTGAGCACTCTTTCGTGGCGGTCATGGTACCGGTCAGTATTTCCGGTTCCGTGATCACAAATTTGGCATTGGATGTCTTGATATGGTGCACGAGTTCATGGCTCGTGTAGGCGGGATTGGCGCTAGTGCTGATGAACATCGGCGAGTCAGTAATTGCTTATAATGGGTAAATTGGGAGGAATAGGAGATAAAATAGCTTGATTGGGAAAGTAGGAGGATGCATGAGACGAAACATAGAATGAAGAATGAGAATGGGGAGTGTAAACAAAGAGCCGACGTTCTTACAATATTCCGCCTGCTGCGATGACGCCTGTGCTAAGAGTGTGAGTGAATGATCAAGTAATTGTAGCCATATTGATATATGCATGCATCAAAAGTGAATACCTAAAACTATCATGGAATAGTATATCTACAGCATACAATCAGCTCCATTCATTACCAGTGAATATGGACGCTATATCTCACATCATTGAAAGAATTCAAACACACGCAATCGCCTTTCTTCAAACCGGCTGCATGGAAGCCAGCCACGAGTTTACTTATGATTAGTCGTGCTTGATTCGCGGATATAGACCGCGAAGGCGTCTTAGCATCAATGTATATCTGTATTAGGATTTAGAGATTGATTTTCTTATATGTGATTTGCCGTGAAAGTCGAGTGTATTAAATAGGAGCAATTATGTGGGGAAATCTATCTCACGGGTATATCTTGGTCGTATGGAATATTGTCAAAGGTCCAGGAGAGAATATCTTTGGTGGGAATAGACACTTTCTGTTCTGCCAAAAACACCATCTTGGATATCTCGATTCGAATCTAGGTTAATTGATAACTATATATGTACAGCTTGATCTTACGAGGCAAATGGAAAAATTGATGTTATCATGTAATGTAAGATCTTACATTTGAAAATTTTAGGGGGTTACTGTTTACATATACATACTATGTAGACATTGGATTTTACAGAGGATTTGTCGTGCATCCGAATATGTGGAACAAGAGACACCGAAGGGAGTACAAGATGAATGTATACTGGAAGCTCATTGGTTCAAGAAGAGGAGCCCCAGGCGAACCCTTACCCCAGCCCCCCGGGAAGTGGAGAAGTTGAATACAGTATTAGTGATATGCGGGGGAGGACAAAGTTCCGAGGCACATCATTTATTTACCGACGGGACAAATCACGTACAAAGTAGTTAGGTTTTGTTTAGAACCAATTTCAATGTTGATGTGCACGTCAAACCAAATCAAAAAAGGCTAATAATTTCGCCCGAAAAGAACTTTTATTTCCCCGTCATGTGCATATATCGACGATAACCTAGCGGGCATGTCCTATTGGCCCATTGTGCGAATGTAGCGAATCAGCTAGCCCAGTCAAGGAAGTACTACCGGTACGTAAATCCAAGGATATTGAGTGCACTGTCCAGCTCGCACTATAGGCCCATAAGGATGTATCAGAGGTACGCTGATACAAGCTATCGGAACCTCGAGCTTAACAATCCATTACAGTACGTCTAGCGGAGACCATATCCGGTGCATCGCACTCTACCGCAGAAGCTGTCGCTAAATGCATTCGATCCGGCCCAACCCACTCGCCTCTTTTTCAAACAGGGCTACGGCTACGGTCAAATTCTCAGACGTGATATTGATTATGAGTGTGGCGTGCCATGTTTTCTGCATTTAGCGGCTTCGCGACGGTATCTCGGTTGAGAAGGCTCTGAATTGAGATAGTACATCGACAGGTTTGGTAGATTTGGTAAATTTGGCAGATTTAGTCGATGTGGGAGTCGATGTGGAGGCGGGAATGCTGGTCGGGAAGACTCTCAATTGAGCTACGACGGCAGGCTTAGCAGCTTTAGTAGAAGTGGACTTGGGTTTGGAGGTGAAGATGAGGTCTGAGGTTGTGGAATGTCCGGTATTGGGAGCCATGTTCAACGGTGTCAGACTCCAGAGTCGAAAACAGTGTACTGTAGACCCTCTTTAAATTATGACTTGCTCGTATATAACAAGCTTTGATAACTGATTTTAGATGGGGCACTGTAAGGGCGATTGTCTGATTGTCGTGTCGCGAATATTATTATATATTGCAGAGAATTAGAACATGTGTAATAAAAGAAATAATAGTCTATACGCCCATATTTATATACATTTGATGCCTCATGTGTGGTCGTATATAAGATCTCCACCTCCGCATACTAAACCCAACTACATTGCTGCCCGAGCAATAAGCAATCCTTGTACAAAAAGTTTCTTCCCTGGCTGTGCATGGCCGTACTAGAACTCCCACGGCTATTTGCAAAAATGCAAAACCACAACCTGTTCATTTGCATTTTCGCCAATCAACCATCTTTCGTCCCCGCATAATTTCCCTTTTGCCAACAATTCATTTGCTAAAACATTTTTCAATGCTATATCAGGACCAGGCCCTGGATGTCCGTCGGCGGCTGGCTTCGCATTGATGAAGATCCTTTCTGACGTGAAGCATTGGCGACCAACATATCTAATGCCACTCGTATCAAATACTTCGGATATAGCGTACCATGGGTATTCCTATAAATTATTAACATTGTTTCATGTAGAAAGTGTTTTGGAGACTAGAGCTCATGACTTCACCTACAACGTGCCTCCAACACGGAGCATATTTCGGATGCCTCAAGACCGGAGTATTCTCAGAGTACGGATCTCTTTTGTGGCCGTTATCCATGTCGCACTGGTCCCGCCACTAGAAGTTTTTCAGCATTAGCATCTTCCCTCTCCGGGTTCGGGATGAAAATGAGGTAATTGCAAACAAATTGTACAATTGAGATTCGAAAACAACGTAGGAGAAATACAAAAAGAACGAGCGTGCTCACATGGGGTCCCGCAAAGAACGGGATTCCTGTTGATTTAACATCATGTTTTCTTGGACGTGTATAGCTAGCATGTCGGCCAGCCACCATCAAGTGATGATTTTCTTCAATTATGTATACATGAGATTCGTCCATTCGTAATTCGTGAAAACGAGGAGTTGACCTCTGCCTGATTCTGTAAAAATTAAGATCCGAGAACGAGAATCGCCGGATAACTTTTGGTCCGTGTGTATCTTCTGGTCTTGCTTTACCAGTAGGATCATCAGAAGGGTGGTAATCGGATGAAGAGGAAATATCCCAAACTGCTAAAGACTCCGTCATACCCCAAACCTGTG
>JWJA01004702.1:0-17690 GCA_000812885.1 Lanzia echinophila
TCCTTATATCTGGCACCCAGCCGTCTTCGATCCGGCTATTTTTGAGGGGTTGGTTGACCCCACCAGCGGCAATCAATGGGGGGCACGTCACCAAATGCTATCCGGGCTTTTTTTCAATTACGAATCTTCTTCCCGTTGCCGTTGTGAAGAAAAAAAATGAGAAGAAAATCCTATGATACGATTGAGTTGACGCACGCCATATTCTGGGGATATTGTGTCTTTCACGATAAGGATATCAAGATACTGCAGATACAAGGTAGTGGGGGTTATTTGGTTTGTATTGTATTTATGATATGCGAGTTGCATTATGTCACAAATGTAGTAGTGGCGCATCTTTATGACGCTTAGAAATCCTTTCCTTGCGATGGTATCGCGACACACATCGTTGAAAAAGATCCATCCATCATTCCATCCATTCAATCATCCATAATCCATAATTTCAACGAAATCGTCTCCCATACCCCATTCCCACCTCACTCCCTTCCAAATATGTAACCATCCCAAGCTAAGTAAATCCGAACAGGCGCGAAGTGAATCAAGCGCAAAAATAGAACACCCCGACCCGAAATGATATAAGCACGAAAAGAAAGAAAACCACAACAGTGATTTAAGCCTTTGTGCCTACTCCATCCTTGCGTTCAGAGCCTTTCCTATCGCTAGATTCCGAGTTGTATTTCTTCCATAACGACGCGACATCTTCCTTGCTCTCGTTTTTCTCCGTGATCAGATTCTTCAACCATTTGTTCTCAGTCTCTAATTGGTTGATGCGACCTTCTAAAGCGGCAACCTTATCACTCATCTCCTTCGCAGATTTCTCGAGTGCTTGTTCGCGTTGCTTCTTCTTGACACGGAATCGGGCGCTAGCTGCGGTGTTACGTCGCCGTTTATCTTCTTCCGCGGCAGCTCGTGAGGCATCTTCGAAGTCGGGCGATCGTCCATCAGATAAAGATTCGGCTTTGCGCTTCTCTCCGATTTGAGGTGATACGAGGGCAGATGTTGGTGAACCGACAGATGAGGAGGGAGGGTAGATTTGATGACCAGTTTGAATTGGATGAATTACTTGAGATATTCCTCGATTTTCTTCGTAGGGAGGAGCCTGGGAAAAGGCATTGAAATCGGGAAAAGTAAAATCTCCTGAATGAAGCATCATCATGTTAGCATAATATTAATTTTTTTTTATAAATTTCAAATGAGAATGAAGCTGGTGAGAGGATAATAAATGTGGAATAAAGACTTGTGGGTGGAGCTTTGAAAGCTTGAAGGATAGATGACCGGGTACCAAGGCGAAGGAATTGCCGTTAATACGCTAATACATTTTTAGAAATTCAAAAGTCCGAAAGAAAGAAGTGGAGAAGTGAACGGATAATTCCCGTGCCTCATTATTTTGGAAAATATCATGTGATATTCCGCCATCGACTCGATATTAAGCAAAAGTGATTGCGTGCTTACCAAGCATGAAAGAGTAATCAAAGAATGAAAATATGCTCAAAGAAGAAGGAAGGAATAAGAAAACGGTGACATGCAAGATTAGAATAACTTTCCTATGCATATCTGCACGTGTCCTTGTGTCCTTGTACAGATTGAAGAAACATTGACCAGTGAAATCATCTTGATAGGGATTTGATATGAAGGATTGGACACAAAAAGGAAGGATATTATGCAAAGACAACCTAAGCTTGCAGATGGATGAGAGTCTGGATTGGTAATGTACCACACTTGTGTACTCCCATAGAGAAACATCTCATGATAATAACTTTCTGCAACAAAATATATTCGAAACACGAAAAGTAGTAAAACAAAAAAAGAAACAAAAATGGCGAAAACAATGAAGGGAGATAGGTATAGATAATAGAAATTGAGAAATTTCCTAACCTGTAATACCAAAGTCTCCAAGATCCTTCAAACTTGTATCGATACTGCCCGCAGCAGATTGTCCTCCAAGTCCATCAAAGTTTGGTGCTTGTATATCCGTATTCTGACCTAAATCAAAGTCGAAGAATTGTGTGTTGGTGAACATAGCCAAAGACTCATCATCGATACTGAAGTTCTCTTCATTCTTCAAATCTTGTGGTGTTGGAATTGCATTGAGATTCGCGACATATTCCGATACATTCGGTCCCCTCCTACCACTATATGCCATTTTGTAAGAGTGTAAATCGAGGGTATCGTTATAGTCTTTGTAGACTTTATTGATTTTTTGAACGAAGGTAGGTTGTCGATATTGAGTATTTTCGAAAAGAGGACGGGAAGGGTTGGTTAAATCATTCGAGATTTTTCTTTGCTCTTTGTTCTCCGATTTGCGCCGTAAATGTGAAAGAATATCGTTTCGGTTATTGTGATTCGAATTGGAAATTAAAGGTTTATTCACTTGATTTTTTGAATTGTGATTGCTTGATTGCAAAGGAAGTATTCGTCGTTAATCTATTTGATTAGTTATTGTATGGTGGTGGTGGTGATGGAAGAAATATTGTATGTAGTTGTTGTATTCTAGGAAGAGGCAATTCAGGAATTCTGTAAATGCAACTTCGAAGTGGGTAGAAATCTCTTTGGTGTTATTTTTTTGCCCCACCTTAGGAAAGCATCGATGACAAATTATTGAGTTTTTTATACCAAAAAAGGCGTGGTGTATGGTGTGCACTTAAAAAGTTAGCTTTTACTTCTAACATCCGAAGCAACAACGGTGAAATGACGGTTAAATAGGTTTTTATAGTTCTACACACACAACATTTAAAATAAAATAGAATAGAAATTCAAAATTGGTCAATATTTCCCGGAAGAGAAATATATGTTGTGATGGCCTCGTGAGTTAATGTTCAAAAAGTCCAAGGCATATTTTGTATGATATTGATATTGATATTGAGTAATGAGAAGGTGGGGGTTATAACTGGCTGACTGACTATATTCACTACCATTGAATTCGAAGACTTCTAGAATCCCTAAATTTATGATAGAAAAGGTAAAAAAATATATAATTGGCTAATTCAAACCTTTCTTTATGATATCCTCGACCATTCACATCCTTTCCCCCTATTATATTTAGCTATTCTGGTAAAAATGGTTAATGACAGCGATGACTTCTTTAGAAAGATCTTTCAAAACACGACTCTTTGACTAACAAACCGGTGTGTGTCTTTCGATTCTTCGGCCCATAAAGAAAATCGAGAAAATCGGTCGAATTATGGATATTTCTCTTGCATATCTCCAACCAATTATATCTCAAGACGGCTCGTATAACCCTGGTCGGAGATTCTTCCGACAAGATGGGTAGCCAATCTCAGGTGCAGCGGGTTAGACTTACCAAATTGAGAAGGTTTCCTTTTTAAAATATCAGCCAATAAGAATCATTTTTGATGCCAGCCGTTGGTCATCCCGAGGTCTAAGGTGGTATGCTCGGTCGAAATCCGGCTTCGCACCTCATTGGTTGGACGGGCCGTCGATTGAGAAGTTCAGAATAGCCTTAACATACATATATTATTGCCGACAGTCGTCGAAAACGAACGGCAAGATTCGTCAGCGAACTGTTGCGGTGGGTCTAACTAATATTACAGCGACGAGTGCGAGCCCAGGGGCGCTGGCAAACAGTAGGGGAAGGCATGCACACTTAATCATAACACATTATACCTTCAAATATCCTGGGACGATCGAGTATCGGTCTATCTTTAAAGTATTCTATCACCTGCAATGCTTCTGATATTGAAGTCTCGCTGCATAGTAAGTGTGCATCGGATAAAAGGATCCTGAGTCATGCTCCACACATTACTAACCACCTAGCATCAAATGGCAGTCTAATTTTCACAGGATGAATGAGTGCATGCAGGAACTTTGGCAAAATATTTGGATGGAGATAGCACGTTGATGGCATTGGCAATAGATACTGTAGGAATGATAGATACATATCAATGTTTGGGAAATTGTGAAGCCGTTAACGTCATTCCATTCCATCTCATCTCAAAACCTCGCATGCCAGCCAATTAAATCGAGAATCCAAGGAGAGAAGAAGCCCAGCCCAAAATATGAATATCTTAATGTGTAAATGTTCAACTTTTGAAAAAGAAGCACGATTCGGACCAAAGGTACGTGCTGATCTAGATTTCCATCTTACCGCTCGCAAATGGCCAGGAATCGAAAGTAAGGACCTTAACACAGTATCCCAGATGATGTTGTTGCCGACGAGAATTCAAATTCTGTTTTGTATTGTATGTTCTCCAACTTGAGAATCGATACACAAAGCCAGCTACCCCATTAATCAGAATCCGTTGAGTCATCCTCCATATCGGTCATGATCGAATCCCCGTCGTCGTCATCATCGTCATCATCACTGACAGCGTCATCACAAGCTTCAGTTCCATGACCAGAAGACTCTCCATTCTGAGAAATTTTGTGAGAGTGGACGTCCTCTTGTGTAGATGTGCCTTTAGCCGAGGCATCGTCTGACTCGGCGAGGATTTTGAGAAGGTCTGCCTGTAAAGCACGTCTCACCTGCTCTCCAGCTTCGTCTCTCTTAGAGAAATCCGCCGCATTTATCATATCACCGATTTGATGACTTAACATTGCTGATGTCGAGGAGTGTGCCACAGTAAGTGCTTGATGGAGATTATTGATTATCTTTTTGAGTCGCTGCGTGAGCAAGTTAGATGGCTCGGCGTACATAATCTGCTCCTTCAGCCGAATATGCTCTACCATGTGGGCTTTCATGCGGGAAAAGGCACCGGAATCTTTTAGATATTAACATGTTGATCAATTATAATAAACACGAGCAGGAGCAAACTCTTACCACGTTCTTGAATGCAGAGATCGTATACCGGTCGGATATGGTGGACAATCGAAGGCCCGATCTCTCTGTGTGCGGTTTGGCCTTCAACCCGTGCTTCCAGGAAACCTGACGATATCTTAGACTCAACAATGATTTCTAAAAAGGAAGCTTTTGCCGAGAATTCTGCTGGTGCTTTGTCTGAAATCATTTTTAACATATCCTCGGCTTTTAGAGAAAACATTCGAACGGCCTTGATAAGACTCTCCTGGTAGATCGAATGCAGTCTAGGCATTTCCTGGTTGAAGACGTTATCCCAGGGACCTGCGAGGGTTTCCATAAAGGGTTCCACGAATAACTCATTCCAGTCGTACTGCATGTTTTTCTTACTCTTAAACACACCATCTCTTTTGCATATTGCTCTGAATGTATGGTAACAAACTCCGGAATTGAATATTTTCTTAACAGGATTTTCGGCGTTCCCAGAGCCTTTTTGGACATAAGTATGGAGTGTAGGAGCAATCTTTGAGTTAACGGTTGCAAAAATATAATCGATGGTACGTCTCAGGACTTCAGAAAATGACTGCAGATTGTCAAAAGTTTACTCGGATCTGATGGTGATAAACCTTACCTCGTTCAGAACATCCAAACTTTGGGCCAGCATTCTATTCATTTCATCTTTTTGGGCGGATGAGAGTGCGACGACGGGTAAATCACTCTCGGCCCACGATGTTACAGAAAGTTTAAAAAGATTGAAAGAAGTCAAGAATTGGTCAGCCAATTTCTTTCGTCCAGCTAAGGTCAAGGTGGTGGTGTATTCTTGAAGATCCGGAATGTAGGTATCGCTGAGAGCCGGGAACCCTCTGGGTTTGCGATCTCGGTTAAAGCGACCAGACAACCGTTGGTAGGCTCTTGACGAAACACAAAATGCGTTCAATTTGCTGCTGTTGCTTCCTAGAGACTTTTAATAAACGGGGCTATCGGGAGGCAGGACGGCACTGGCGGTACATACTCTGTAAATCTAGTGGTTGTATATTTGGTTCATTAGCTTGATCAATATCTTGAGCTACATCCCGCTGCAATTCCTTCATGCCGTTCTCAAAATCGATTCTGAGATGATCCCGTGTATATTCGTTCCGCGCCTGCGTGCATACATCTTCTATCTTAGCTGTGATCGGTCTGAGGGAATCCTTCAAGCCTCTGAGCTTTTTTTGTAATTTTCCGAGCCTTTCCTTCGATATTTTGTTTAATTTTCTCTTTTTTCTTGGAGCCATCCCTGCCGGGTTGCCCATGGTTGTTTCCAGATTAGTCTTCGCAATTGTGACCTTAGCAGTGACATTCTTGATCTCTTTCTGAAGTTTGTCTTCTTGTGAGAGTTCCTCTTTCAAAATATTGTTAAGGTCCAGAGAGCGAATTACTTCACTCGTATTGATATTATCTGTCTTCGTCATGATGAATGTAATATACTTGTTGTCGTACTTTCCATCCATGAGTAGTTGCCGACGAAAAGATCTTCCCATTAAATCCTTGGCGACCTGGTCATCAATAGCTCGGACGATGTCTGCTACAATCCAGATGTAAGTAAGCTTCTTCATATAATTCTCTGCTACTTGTGTTCTACCGCTATTGGAATCTCCTAGTCCTGGCAAGTCAACAAGCACAATACCATTTTTCAAGACCTCGGCCTTGACATACACGCGAACACAACGAACCAAAGGCCAAAGAGCCATCGATTGATTCGTTGCCTCTTTGTTGTTGCTGTCTATATAAGTGTTGATGGCCTTTGAAAAGTTCTCTGCACTTCGGTCACACACGGTGATTGTATTACCGAGAATACACGATAGGTCGCGGGCATCACAAAGTGTGTCAATTGTTAGACCAGGTAGCTTGTCGACAGTAATCTCAGGATATACAGCAGAGATCTTGGCAAATGCACTGCTAGCCTCGGTGCCGGACTTGTTGGCAAGGTCCTCGTCTCTGGTGCCGTTTGCTACGTCATCCAGCAATATGTCGATATCGACTCTCCATTCAGCTGCATCTATGAACTCAATTTCAGCCTTGTAGGCTTCGTCTGGATTGTCCGAAGTATTCCATGAAATTTCGGTCACCACAGACGTACTTGCGCGCATCGCATTCGCGGGGACAACCATCTCCTCATCTAAAAGTGCATTAATTAACGATGATTTGCCACTTCCGGTATATCCAAGTACGCCAACAAGAACACGAGGACTATTGGCATCAGCCAGAATGTCTTCTGGGTACTTCGTCAGTGATTATAACTATGATTTGACAGGGACATACTGCATTGCGTCAACCAATACCGGAACTCGGGAAACAGTTCCGTATGTGGACGGATGATTTCAGATGCCTTTTTCAAAAATACGGTGGCATCATCCACTGCCTTTTCTTTTCTCAAAACATGGACTGGCTTTGCTTCTGCCGTATGTGATATTTCCTGAAACGTTTTATCGACGGCATTAATTGGCACGTCGATCACCTCTTGCTTGATTTGGATTTTGGGAGCGGCAGTTGGCCCAGGGTGTTTGGCAGATGGGCGCATATTGAAGTGTCGTCGAGAGCCTGTAAATCCATGTATCAACATGGGTTTCAAAAGAAAATTTGCAAGCAATAAACTTGTGCCCGGCAAGAAACGTATGTGACGATGAGAGGTAGCCATGACATGAAACAAGAGGGAGTGATCTCAGATGACTGAAGCCGCTTCCAAAATAGTAGGAGGTAAATTCCGGTACGAAAAAGGCTGTTGGAAGACTAACTGTTGGTAGACAGCAGATACAATGCAGTCGTTCACAGGCTGCGAAGATGGCACGCTCAGGTAGTCAAATCTCCGGCACTTGGAGATAGATTTGGGATCGGATATATCTTCAGGATTATGCAATAAGTACTTGAAATGCAACTTGGAGCCTCCATAGACCCATATAGAAGAGTGTTTTGCTACTTCAAGAGGATGAAACGGAAAAGAAGGAGCAGAATCGTGAAGACGATGCAAACATTGGCTAGCGCTGCACATGATCGGAAATCCACCAGGGTTCATTCCTTTTTCTGCAAAAGAAAATGCATACAAAAAGAAATCCAAGGCAGAAGCTAGATTTTCTGCGCCGCTGCTATTATCTAGTCTCTAACCCCTGTTATGTGACTTATTCTATCTGAATTTTGGCAAACGGACATGAAGCTGTCATACTCTGGCCACCGAACCGAACAAATGGATGTCATAGCCGTGGGGGTCAATTGTGCATAGGAATTAGGATGTTAGCGCCGTTTTCAACAAGAATACTGGGATTTATATTGGGGCAGCATTGGATGCAACGGGTGTTTGCAGCACTGTGACACAAACTAATATTGCCATCCATTGATTTTGTATGAGGAGTAGCATATCAGAAGATAAGTGTAGGGATGGAGCCACAGACTTTCTTTTGGTGTGATGCCGGTAGCCCTAAGGCGTTTGAGAAATCAATGGAGGGGCCCAGCCTTACTCGGCTTAGAAGATTCTTTTCCCCGAAAGAGCTACTTTCTTGGCCGCAGATATACTTGGAAAATGGAGGACCTCGGATTAGACATATGTAATCATCTTGCGATTAAGCTGAAAATCGTTATCAAAACGTTCCCTTATACCATGTAGAAATGGAGCCATTTGGAAAGGCGGTTTACCCAGTAGCTATAGGTAAGCTAAGCAGTTTGCCAGCTACTTAGGTAGTGGGATAGGTCATCCAAGGTGGCTATGCTAGCCGGAATAAATCATTTAATACATGGCGAATTTCGTGGAGTGAGATCAATTACAATCCTAAAACAGGTTTGAGTTTGATCATGAAGGGTTAAAATTTGTATAAATTGGGTGCAACGATGTTGAGTATTGAAGATTTTGGGTAAACTACGTTCCTCCAAGGGCACCTTCCCCAGCAGCTATGGTAGTGCGGGGTAATCAGCGATGCTAGTAAGGAACCCCTTCACAACTTCACAACTACAATAATGACTGCGCATCCCAACAATGTCTGAACCCTCCCCAGATGAAATATTCGACTCCTGGAATGGTATCATCGACGATGACTTCTCCAAAACAATTCGCACAACCTTCAATTTACCAGAAAACGACATATATATCTACCGCGTCGAAACCCTCGAGATTACGTTATCTCAAGCCCAAGGAGCCATTGATAGCGGGAAATTTAAATACATATATCAAGAACATGGGAAACCCATCCAGGTATCTCCCCGCTAGAAACCGAATCGTAATCGGTGCTGACTGATCGAAGGTCTCATCAGCAGATATCACCGCATATACATCAATCTTCTCCCCCAGCACCACCACCCCCAAAGCCTTAGCCGCATTTTCTGCTAATGCAAAGAAAGGCTCTCCACGGGAAGCGGTAGCGACCTACCTAAAATCTCAGCTTTTCCTTCAACCACCAACCTACAAGATCCCACGCGCCAAAACACATGTTAATCCCTACTATGATATCTGGGCGTATACATGTCAATTAATTTCCTTTCTTGGTCCACTCTCCGATGCAGGTTATTCCGATCCCGCGAATGCAAAGATACCACATCCGATCTTGCCAGTTTTGTATCATCATTTCGGGTGTGTTGTTCCGTCGTATGATGCGTTGTATATCATATCGCAGTTGGTGAAGGAGTCGAATGCGGAGGGGGTTATTGATATGGCTAGTGGGAATGGGTACTGGACGTATATGTTGCGACGGATGAAGGTGGATGTTGTGGCTGTGGATAATATGGCCAGTGAGTATCGAACAATGTGGATTGCAGATACGGTGAGAATGGATGGAGTAGAGTATTTGAAGAGGATTACGAGAGGAGAGGGCAAGATTCTATTGTTGGTTTATATGATTACCATGGGAACATTCACCAAGAGGATATTGCGCGCCTATAAAGGAGATACGATTGTAGTTGTCGGCACTTCGAATGCGAACAGATATACGGGTTTTAGTGATTGCACGGTGGAAGAGTGGTTCGAGAGGGAGATGAATGGATGGGATCTTCATTGTAAGATTGCCATGCCAAGTTTTGCTGGAAAAGATGAAGGGATGTTTGTATGGAAAAGAAAAAACCCATGAATTAGATGAGTGTTTAGTCGATACCCAAGTATTATAGATAAAACTAATGGAAGCGAGTTATCTCAATCATATCTACCTATGCAGCCCAGACTACTCGTATTTCATGCACTGAGCGAATCTCAAGCCATATTTCCCGAAATCACTTGAATATCTCAGCATGGTTGGCCGATTAGAGGCTTAGATATACTGAATAAACTCCTAGAAGGTAAGGATGTCGATCAACAATTGAGACTCGGGCTGAGGGACTTAATAGTATATGCTGAAGTCTAGTCTAATCTAATCTATTCTCTCAAACACCCAGATCAAACATCTTACAAGTATTCTTCCACGCTTGCTCCCTCAATTCTTGCACGCTTACTCCCTTGACACCAGCAACTATCCACGCGACCCTACCAATCATACACGGTTCATTTCTCCCTTTGACCATAGCTCCATCCACCCACTTCTCCTTCTTTACACTTTTCCATCCTTTCCCACCCTCCACCGCCTTTTCCTCATCACTCATCCCCTCTTCCTCATACTTCTTTAACCACACTGCACTCGCATGACTCGGCCTAACCTCACACCACGGTCCATCCGTCTCCAATTGTATCCTCTCCATAGGAATCGCCTTTACAACTTCTAAGTTCTCTTCTGTCTTCAAACTACACCCATTAACTCCAATATCAAACCCCAATTCTACCAACTCTAGCATTTCTTCCTTCGTTCCCGTAAAACTATGCACTACTCCCCTCTTCGGCAACCTATCTAAGTGCTCTTTCAATATTCTCACAAAATCCTCATGTGCAGCTCGCGAGTGTAGAAATAACGGTAAATGTAATCGAGTAGCTATATCCAATTGTTTCTCGAAATATTCCAATTGGGCATCTTTCGGACATAATGTAAGACGATCATAATCGAGTCCAATTTCTCCAAAAGCGACACAATGATTTGATTCCTTGGCCTGCAATGCCAGCGTCTCGAGTTCGGAAAGATAGGTCTCGAGAACATTTGGGGGTGTGGTGAACTGCAGAGCAGAACATGGATGTACTCCTACTGTTGCGAACAAAAATCCAGCTACCCAGTAGTGAGTTTCTGTTCGAGACGCCTCGATATAGAATACATACGATGTTCTTTCGATAATTCTACAGCCTTTCGGGACTCTGCGAGATCAGACCCAGTAACGATGAGCTTTTCACATCCTGCAGCTCGAGCTCGAGATAGGACGGAGGGAAGATCGGCGGGATGTCGTTGGGTTCCGTAGTACAAGCCTGAATAGACGGGATCGGTGAGGTTTATACCTATCTACTGTGTGGAAAAGAGGTCAGTACATTGCTTAATCGCGGGATTTAGAGGGAAAAAAGAGGATAGTGCAGCGTACATCCACATAGCGGGGTTGTCTGGATTGTGATTGAGAATTGTTGGCGGGGGCGGGGCTGGAAGTAGACATTTTGGCTCTGCAAATGATGGGATATCGTGGTGTAAAGAAGACCGCTTTAATGGTAGAGCTCGAGAGTTTATGTACTTGGCGGAATTGAGTCATATAGAATATGAAAGGAGTCATAAATCAGACTTGGATTTTTGGATTTTATTTGCCGAAGTCATCATATCGTAACATTGCGCAAATCGAATTACAGCCCCGCATGCAAGGCTACGGATCTCTTAATCCTTGACGTGTTAGCAAATGAATCTTCTTACAGTACATCAAAACTACACATACTTGCGGACCGGCGAGGTTTGAAGAGGTTCAAAGATAGCCAGGACGTCTTTACACTCGAGGTCTCATTTTTGTAGCTACAAGAACTAATAAATACCTAATCCTAACGCCAGGTATATTTATTGACCCCAACACCAATGTAATTCGACATTTATAATTAACGGACTCAAATAACTCAAACACCACTGCCTTTAAATCCTTTCACTCTTCCTTTTCTCACAACTCCCAGACTGACACCTTCTTCACCAGTCATCCAACCTGGCATCCTCTCGCCATCAATAATTCCGGCTTCGACCAATTCACGAATGCCGGCGAACACATGGTTGCCATGAAAAGTTATCCTTATATCTGGCACCCAGCCATCTCTTTCTTCCTCTCCGCCATCTTCACCAGCCAATCTATCCAATTCTGTTTCAATGGTACTCCTCCTTCCTTTTTGCTTACGTTGTTGTCTTGGAACCGATGGCTCGGTTTCTGGAGATGCTACAGCGGTCTGTGGAAATCTATCCTCCAAACGAACATCGAGTCTCTCAATTCCTTTCCCATCATCAACCTTTGCCGAATCTCCAAATCGCGCCTTTGCCATCCCTTTCCGTCGCTTGATCATTTCCGGATGATCTTCTTCACGAGCTCTCTTCATATTTTTCGGGACCAGTTCCTCCTTCTTTTCGTTGTCCGACTCCATCGTTGACTGTTCAGGCTCGGGCGTAAGTAAAAAAGGATTCAATGGATTGTCCTTTTTGTTATTTTCTGCGTATACTCCCCATGCCCCTCCAGCTCCATTCTCCCTACCCCCTCCTCGCCTCTCGCATAGCGCCTCTAGATTCTTCGTAGAAAACCCTGTCCCTTCCAATTTATATCTCTCCCTTGGTTTACTAAATGCCTTTGGAATCCCATCTAATGTTAACTTTCTCAAACTTTTCGTATCGGTGCCTCCACCTGCGGTTGAAGAGCTCAATGAAACATAGACATATGGTGAGGCATCAGGAAATGCAATATAAAATGTTTTGCTGGAATCGAATGTAAGACTCTTCTTTGTCGATGTGGACGTCACGGCGAGTGAGGTGTTGTAGGGAGAATCGAGGATATAAATTCGGAGTAAAAGCAAAGGTAAAGTAGTATGCCGATCGAGATTATAGTGCGCCTTGACATCTGGTAAAACTTCTTGCTGAAGATTTTGTAGAAATGTAGAAGGATGGAATCGCGGTATTGAACGAACTTTCACGTCTTCGTCTTGCGAATCTGGGGGTGACAATCGGACAACCTTTAGTGCTGTCCATTTTTGTGATGTAGGATGATCGTAGAGGTATTGCATATCTGCCATGGCCAATTGATATAGCGTAAGACCATGTCGCCAATCGCCTTCAAGTATTCTATCGAGGATATCACGCTTGCTGCCTTTCTGTGTGGAGAAATCGGTATAAAGCTCACGAAGGGAGTCGAGGGTAGAATAGGGTGGGTATAAATCTTGAGCATCGTCGGAATCTGCGTCGTCAGATTCGAGCAAATAAGGCGCAGTATTGATTTGATTCCGTTCATCGAGCCAATCGAGGGCTAGTGTGAGCAATGATTGTCGCGATAGTCGGGAAAGGAGTTTGTTTACTGAGGGGTTCGATGCGGGGACGAGTTGTGATGGAGGAAGTGCGGAGGTCGTAGGAATTGATAAAGAACTCATGATAGACCGGTTGGCGCAGATTGGATATTCGAGTGTGTCTGATGCTCTTCAAAATGATATGATATACTGAATTGTTGTTGATACATACAAACAATTATTGAAAACGAAGTACATTGGACCGCGTCGCGTTCCAAGAAGTCACAATCAGCTGATACCGTGTTAATTTAGTTTTAGGCTACTACAAGCCTGTAAACTTCAAAGTCGCCGCAACGCAATCATTGTTTATCGTGATCATATAATCCAATCTACAAAATGTCGGCTCCTGCAAGAACGATGTGCTCGAATTATAACGATATGGTAGCAAAATTCAATAATTGTTCCGCATCCTCAGACTTGAACTCATGTCATCTCTCTCTCAGTGGTCTTTCCGACCAAAATGCAGCAATATTGGGCATCAACACGAGGCATTCAAGGCATGTACCACACTGTTGTAAATACTTACAGTTTCAATAAATCAAATGTGCGATACAATGATCTCTGACTTGAATCTCCTGTTTCTCAAATTTCAATCAGTCATTATATCAATTCAAATTTGAGCTACGGATTGAGATTCAAGCTGTTGAGATTCGTTGGTACTTTGAAGGTGGTGTATCTTTTACTTCCATGTGCATCTGTAAAGGTGCTGCGTGGCTTATCAATGGGCATGCCCGGTGTGCCGGCTGGCATGGATGCATGGATGCATGGATCCGTCTGCAGACTGACATACTCCGTAGAACTCTCTCTCCCCTTATCTTGATTTTGTGATATTACTGGTGGAACCGATGTACATTGTTGGACAGGACTTGATTAATAACCATGTACCCCGTACTTTGCGAAAGGTTTCCCGGTTCGAGCTGTATGCTGACCATATCAGCTATCACACCTATTGTACCTTTAAAGCTAATAGTTCGGATGATGTATATATAACTGTATGGCAATAGCAACTAGCAACAGAAAGTACTTCTTCGCTACCTACCATTCCAATGTCTTGCTATTCCGCTTTTGCCTTGTTATGCCTCACTCTCGCATCTCTTTTTACAAACATAGAATGTGACAACATTTGGTTGAACCTGAATAATTCTGTATCCGGACACCTTCATACCGCTGTGCCTTTCTCTCTACCATGCTTTTCAATATATGAAGGGAGACCAATTGATCCGGATTCAGCAGCTTGCTCAGAAATACAAGCAAATTACACCTCTTCTGATTACCGAACTCAATTCTACAATGGATTTATGAACAATGAGGACGAGATATGTTTTACGAATGCAACAGATCAATGTACACTAAACAACGCATCTCCCACTGATCCAACTGCATTCACGAATGTCAGCTGTAATCAGGGTAGCGTCTCCAACTACTACATCCAAGTAGAATCTGCGGCTGATGTCGTTGCTGCTCTTGATTTCTCCAGAAAAACTGGTATTAGATTATCGATCAAAAATAGTGGTCATGATTATTCTGCTAGAAACAGCCAGAAAGGCTCGCTAGCTCTATGGATGAGAAAGGTCTCTGGAATGGTTCACGATTCATCGTTCATACCCGAAGGATGCAATAAGACAACTCCGTTGAACGTTATTACCACTGCAGCCGGGGTGAATACGGATGACGTCTATCAATTTGCCGAAAATCATAATGTTACATTCATTGGAGGTTATGCGACAACCATCGGAGTTGCTGGCGGTTGGGTACAAGCAGGCGGACACTCGGTCCTTTCTCCTGTATATGGGCTTGGGATCGATCGAGTGGTACAATACAAAATTATCACAACAGATGGAATTTTAAGAGTCGCAAATGAATGTCAACATGCTGATTTATTCTGGGCACTTCGAGGTGGTGGTGGGGGAACGTTTGGTATAGTAATGGAAGCCACACACATTGTGGAGCCAAAGTTTCCACTTGCTGTCGCAGATATCTCATTCGTTCAAACAAGTTCGAATATTTTAGGATGGCTTTCTATCCTTGTTAACAATTCTTTACCATGGGTGAATCAAGGTTGGGGCGGTCATTATCAGAGTACCGGTTTGATTAGCGTAACGCCACTACTGAACCTTTCAGAAGCCACAGAATCCATGAAAGTAGCCTTACAATTCGCAAAAGCCAACAATGGCACCTCCGTCATCGAGATTTTACCATCCTGGTATGCTTTTTACATCAAGTATCTCACACCAAACGAAGCACCCGTCGGAGGACTACGGCCGCTTGCAACACGGTTTGTTCCAGCATCTATGTTCAATAGCACATCAGGGCGAGCAAAATTGATGAATTTTCTAGAAATGCTTGTTTCTCTTGGTCGCAATATATATATACCAAACACAACGCCATGGCTCTATCCTTGGAAAGAAGGGTCTACATCGGCTACGCCGGCGTGGCGGGATGCTATTTGGGAACTTGGTTATGGAGGGGTGTGGACATATAATTCGACTGTTGAGCAACGCAAGGAGACCATAGAAATGACGAACAATTTGACATCGATTGTGGAAGAATTGACTCCGGGGAGTGGTTCATATTTCAATGAAGCATTTCCCTGGACTGAGGATGTTAGTTCGCTGTTTTTCTTTTGGTCTCAATACAGTTTCTTTGCTCTCATACATTCAGAATAGGCGTTTACTAACTCTTCAATGTTGTAGTGGAAAGAATCTTGGTGGGGAATTGAGAATTACGAAAAACTCTTGGAAATAAAAAAGAAATATGATCTGGAAGGGTTGTTAAGTTGTTGGAAGTGTGTTGGGTTTGAGGAAGATACTGCGGAGGAGAAGTTCCCTTGCTTACAGGTCTGATATTGCAGTATTCAATGTGAGAATTGGAGGGGAAATGATGAGCATATCGTATTTTATGCTCATGGTAGGTAGATATTGTTACCGATATACCTAATAATAACAAACCCGACTTACTGCTGCGCTAGATACTATTAGATTATGACCTCTATCGATGATGAAACTCAAATTACTAATATGTTATGTTAAAATATCTGCAGGCAAAGAAGGTAACCTTATTAATACACGAAACTAAGATATATATGCCTAAAATAGCCTAAATCAATTTCCCTTTAGTAACCTAACGCTCCTAAAAAGAAGCGTCAAGTTACCGGAAGAATATACCGTACAAGGGTATTATAACATCATATAAAACGACGAAAGCCATGTAGGCAGTGTCACGGTTTGTATCACACATCGCAGTTGTGAATTTACTATAATTGTTACTTTGTAATGATTTACACAGAATTCGACTAACGGTTACCAAATGAGTTTTGTGGACTCTGGGTTTATTTCTATTCTAGATCTAGTATATGGAATTCGATATTACTCAAAATGACTTCCTTTGGCACAAGCCAATCTGCAAAAAAGTATGTAATCGCCCCGCAAACCAACATCCACTATCCTTCCAGTATATTGCCGGTCTTGCCACCGAATATGTGTCGCGTTTGCAGCAAATATAAATCCAGGACTCAAGGGTTCCAGGTCCAAATTGGCGAAGAGTAGCGGCAAGATACTGCGAGCTTCAACATCATGGTATAGAATGTATATGATTGACCAATTTTAGCTACTTTCGATTCGTTGATGGCGATTCCTATGACGCTGTGAATATTTCTGGAATGAATTTTTTCGAAGAAGAACAATCTTTCGGGATGAAGAAGGTGTGTAAGTTGAGCGGGGGGCGGGAGGTAGTACGAAATCAAGAAAAGAGTGGTAGGTGCGGGAGGTAACTTGACAAGTGAGAGAACAAGAAGATACCAAATTACAAAGTTATTGATTCCATACCGTTCTAAGTGAAGATATAAAATATTAAATCTGCCATTTAGGCTTGTTGTGCATGGCAGTAAATATGTAGCCTTATAACTTAGGATTAGCCAACCCTTGATATCCGCGTCAGTTACTGATATCCTCCGGGACCTTTGGAATGGATGAAATACCTTTAACATTGAACCAACATGTATATATTGCAAATTAGCCTTCAAAATGGCCATGAGCTGCCATAAAGACATGTAGCAGGTCAGTTCTATAGACAGAAGAACCACTTCAAAGCTCGTATCCGGAGGCTGTGAATGCATAATCAACCCTAGAAATTATTTGCCGATTTCTGTCCCGATTTTTAAGATTTGGCTAGTAGTGTGAATTGCTATAATATAATCATTGAATTAAATCTATAGATAACTATAACTGCAATGTCTAAGATTTTAGTTAAAATTCCACTCTTTATGTCTATTAAATGGCCCTGAGCTCCGGTTTCCAGATCATGATGTGCCGATAATGATTCAGAATCGTCCCATCTAGTGAATCCGTCAACAGTCAGGTGATCGTTATCGCCGCTCAAAGATTCACTCTCGTACCTAGCATTGAAACATAGCCCTGAACCTCAAGATATTGACCGATCCGATGGCCCTATGAACGAGTATGATGGATCGAGGACTTGGGATACTGCCTCAACAGTCAAGCGAAACCAGTTCAAAGTATTTCCATCGAAGTCAGCGACATCAAAAACCTTTACGAAAATTATTAGGGA
>JWJA01004703.1:0-12939 GCA_000812885.1 Lanzia echinophila
GGGATGGGATTGGATGGATGGATGATACTTTTTTTTTTTGGAAATGATTTGAGATGGTTTGTTTGTTTGATTGTGTGAGTTGTGCAGAGAAGATTGGTAATTTGAGGTAGGTGATTGGAAGGAAGAATTGAAAAGCTTCTAATACGGATACATTTAATAGGAATAACTTTTCTTTTCGTTTTAGAGCCGCAAAACTTTACTGTTGAGATTGGCAGGTAAGGTAAACAGGCCAGGGGATTTTAGGTTGAAATGTGATATCATGGCATGGCATGGCACGATGACCCGATTATGGTAGATAGTACATAGGTAGGTAGGTAAGTTACAAGAAACTTAACATCAACACCCCCCAAATCCCATCCTCAGCCCCCCAAAAAGTAAAAGAGCCATTTCATTTCCCAGTCCGGGAGAAAACCATCCCACGTTATAGTCATGCTATACACCCACCAAATGCACCCGGCACGTTTTCAACGGGTATACCGTAAGTATAAAAAAATAAAAAATGCGGGGTCGGTGGAAACCGAACCGAAGAAGTGGTATGATTCTTTAGCGAGGTAAATTATAAGGTGCTTCAGGATGCGGTCGTACGACTCCTCATACAATTTTGAATGCAAAACGTACCGTATTATATTGTACACACCACGGGATGTTGTTCTTTTTGTTTGGAGGGAGTGAATTGGATTGGATGGGATTCAATTTTGGGTTGATTTATTTACTGTAATGGGCTAGAGCGGCGTGGGATGGGATGTTGTGGGCTGGATGGCTGGTACGGTGAAATTTAAATATATATTTGGGATGCAGGAGGGGTGTAGGAGAGGAGTCTACTTTTTCGATACTATAATATTCTGGAAAAATAATTTGATTGATATCTATTTATCTATCAAAGATCTTCAATCATAAAAGAGAAGAGAAGAGAAGAGCGAAGAAAGGAAAGGAAATCCAAGTAAAGAATACATTCTCTAGCTTTTATTCTTTCTTTCTGTCATCAACCTCATATCAACCACAACCACAACCTCAAACCTCCCTCCCTCCCTCCTCCAAAAAAAACCTCACCACCAAACCACCAAATCAACCTCAATCCAAATACAAAATGTCCAAACGCGAAGCAGCAATCATGATAATCGGCGCAGCAATCGGTCTCGTCGGCGCAAACATCTACCTCACACCCAATCGTCACCATAATATTAAAGCAAGCATGGATAGCGAATTACATCATTTTAATCATGTTGCTCGTCCCAAGAACAAGAATTTGAATTTGAATTTGAAACCTGAACAGGATCCTATGTATGTGCTTTTTTGTTTTGCCGATTTGAGCTAGCTAGTCTTGACTGGGGGTTTTTTTTTTTGGTTTTCTTTCCCCCCCACTGGGTGGTGTTGGAGTTGGAGTTGCTATCTATATGGATGAATGGATGTGCATTCATGCACTATTAGGGGTTGAAATCTTCTGTTGTGCATGCGTGACATGTATTCGGAATCTACGAGCAGCGTGGTGGGTATACTCATATGAAGCACAAAAGCTAACAGCTGATCTCGCAAACAGGGATACGATCTTCGATCGCACGGCGCTGATGGAGAAAGTCAAGGATGAGAAACCCTGGAATAAGACGTATGCGGAGAAAGAGCGTCGTTGATTTCTTTCGAGTCATATCATCTTCGAGCTGTGCGAGATACTTCCGAGTTCTTCTCAGAATGCGAGAGAGCATGATGATGCATGGTGAGAGAATGAATGTCTTTGGGTTATGATATTGGGTAGGGAAGGGGGTTTTGCATTTGCCTTTTGGGAAGGGGGATGGAGTTTTAGGGAATGCTTGCGGAGTGAATGGGTGGGTGTTTAGGGGTTTCTGCCTGGTTCTGGCATTTCGTTGCGATGTGCACATGCATATGCATGATAGTGTTCGGGGGATAATGGTAGATATTCGATGGTTAACATATTGATGAAGACATAAATCAAATATGTCTTTGCAACTTTACTATTCCTGGATCTTTCGTGTGATTGTGATAGTAACTTATTGTCTGTCTTCGGTGTATGTGCATGAGCATGATGACTTTTTGTTTGAGTGCAAATGATATATCCCTGAAGAAGAGAGCTTACATGAATGGACCGGATGAGGAAGTTGGACGGATGGGAACGTGAATTAAGTATGGTATGTTATTGATACGCAAACATACACACACAACAGTAATTCTTCACATCAGATTTTGAACGCTATGATTCCGAAACAGATAGCTTTCTTTCAAAATCGATTACAATCATTCAACCGGATCTCGTACTAGCAGACCGATCGATTCCTTTCCTCTGTGAATCTCACATCTGCAATTCCGGTAGCGACTCGATGGGAAGTCCGTCACCGTTTTTATAATCATCAATGTCATCCTCATGACGCAGGTTTGTGATCACGGTAATGGATTGTGTCTTCACTGGTCCATCCACTCAACGCATCTCCTTTGCGTTTACCCATGCCTGAATCACGATGTCGTATTGTATATGAAGTATCATGGCATATCCATTACAAATGGCGTATTACCTTAAATCATTGACTCAATGATATGAAACTCCTGCCCAACAAGAAAAGTATCTCACCTCATCTCCATCCAGAATCGCTAGATAGTGACGAGGGGGAGATATCTAAAGGCATTAGGAGAACCGTCCCTCGTATTTCAAGCGGCATAGGTAGTCCGTTCAGTATATGTCGTGAAGAGAAGCTGAACTGGACTGGACTGGACTAAATTCGTTAGAGAATATTGTATGTTAGGTCCAAAAACTGCTACTGCTGGGTAGGGACAAACATTAAGCACCAACTAACCTGTACTGTACCTCGAAGCAAAGACATAACGATGAATCACAACCATGGAAGACCAGGATAGTTCCGTATAGTGAGTATCGGTACCTGCTACTCAGGAGCCACAGTGGCGACCCACGAAGATCTACCTCCAGAACCGACATATTTCTGATCCCGAAGACATCATAGTGTTTCTTGGTGATGGTATTGAAATCAGCATATACATGTATTGTTGCATGCAAACTGTTCTATTTGTGACAATGTCTATATGTATCACAACAGGGAAACAAAAACATTGCTTTCCAAGTGGGGATTTCAGGATATAATCTCCTGTATTGCGATGCAAAGAGAGATGGCGGAAATGTCTGAGATACTTGTGAATGAAATGAAATAGAGCGAGGAAAATGAAGGAGTTGGTATTTATGGTATTGATATCTGATATCGTGTTCATCTATGATTCTGTTTAGGGATGGGGATACTGGGAAGTGAACGTAGAGGCTAGATCAAATATAATATTGCGTAGTTGAAATCTACTAGTATGTTATAGCTGCCGATTAACTGGTGACATGTAACCAAATCCTAACTCTTCATCCAATATCTTTTCGGATGATATTCAACTGAATTGTGTCAGTTTAGATGGAAATTCGCCCCCTTGAAGAGCATAATAAAGGTTATTAGCTGATATCTCTAAGTTACTGTTGTCGGTTTTGGAGCGAGCTATACATCTGAACTGTGTGGCCGTAAAATCACCATTTTATCTACCGGGACATATAAGTTTACCTTCCAGAAAAATACTTGGTGGCAAGACACAGGACTGCTGGTCGAACGACTCTGTATGGACCATCTTATCCTGTAGGAATCGGCTTTGCTTCGTTCCCATCTTCCTTCACGGTTTGGCTTATATGGTCTACTTTTAGGTGATGATATTCACCAATTTTGAATTCTATCTGTCATTCTAGATTTCTCTGTAGTCATGCTTCGGTGTCAGATGATGTTATCGTTGTTTCTTTGTCTTTTAGTGAATTGCAGCTCAAGTAAATGCATTTACGAGCATGAGTCGAAACAAGCTGGTTGGAAGAATGTGTTACTAGATATTCGATACCGAGATACGGGCGTCCGCTCCAGGGCTTGTTTACCGTTGAGATTTATGTTATAGTGAATACTAATATTCAAGATAGTAGACTCCTAGCCACGTGCAAGTGCATGGGTTGTGGAGTTCCAGCAGTGATGGTGAATTCCTCGTTGCGTTAGCTCGCTGAAATTGTCAGGTTTAGTTAGCTGGGTTTGCGTGTATGGAAGTGTAACAATAGAGTTATTATTAATGCGCTAAAAGACATGAGTTTCTAGGGCCACATTGATGAATGCGGACGGAACATAGGTCTTAAGACCCTTTTCTATTGGTTTTCGCTATATTTCAGTTGTTTGAGATGGTGTAAAAATCTATTTTGATCTATCAACCAGCTATGATACCCAGCTGAGTGACCTTTGCCCGCCAGTATAGCAAACTGCTAAGTCGAGTAAGTGTAGCGATATAATACGTAGAGCTTAGGCTACCAATGAATGAAATCTAATGTCGATTTATGGTGGTTAGAAACATAAAAGAGTATGTTGGTAATAAATAATGTTTTGTCACGGATTGACAACAAGGGCAGAAGCATGACTATGGACTATAGACTATAATATGTGATATAACTGTTCAATACAGCTGATCCAACCAAAGTCAAGAATATTATCGATCTTTCAGACCACATTCACCATTCTGAGAGAATGGCCATGCTATGAGCTAATAAAACTTAGCAGGAGAACAAACCAACTTGGACACCATTGCGACTCTCCGTAAGCATCCTTATCTCATCCACATACTCCAAAACCGAATCTCTATTTTCAATCTTCGCAAACTCCCTCGTCATCCTAACCAGAAGGTAAACCGACTGAGTAAGGACCTGTTGCTGCGCAGGACATATTCTCGGCCCTCCCAAAAACGGAGTAAACTCCCACGTAGAAACCACTCTCTTACCATCCCATCTCTTCGGCTTAAACTCTTCCACATCATCTCCCCAAACATCTTTACTATGATTTGATCCTAAAGTCGTCAAATTAACCACATCACCCTTCCTCACCAGTATCGGGGATTTCCCATCCTGCCCGCTGCCGACAGGGAGTATAGTATCGCATAACGCCAGTCGTTGAACCAAGCCAGCAGGTCCCTGAAGACGCAGCGTTTCTTGAATCACATATCTGAAAAACGATAACGATTTCAGAAGTTCGAAAGTAAGTGGTTGATCACCTAATGCGAGGCTTTGCCTTCGGAGTTCTATCCATATTTCTGGATTTCGGGCGAGATGGAAGAGACAGTTTGCTAACATGATTGAGCTAGTATCGCGGCCAGGCATAAAGACATTCAAGATTTCGTACCGCAACTTGATGGGATCTTGAATTTCTTTGGCCATCTCGGTAATTAGAGTATGTCGTCGTTTTTGCATGAAGGGTGTTGTAGAAGCTGAATCAGAGGCGGTCGTGTGCGTTTGTTCTTTCTCCGAGACTTCTACAGTCTTGCTCAGCACGCGCTTAACGTGACTGTCAATATAGGCGTAGACCTTATCCATATCCGCTTGCCAGGATTTATCAAATGCGAAAAAGATTCGATGCAGCTTGCCTACGAATCTTCGTTTCCCAACACCCATAAGAGATCCATTAAATGCTTGCAGAAATTCCTTTGAGTGGTTTGGATCATTGGGTAATTGTGCTTCAATTGAACGCCCAAATATAAATTCAGTTGATAGATCCAGAAACTAGCAATATGTTAGTCAAAAGAAGAATTGAACTTGGTGAATGAGTCAAATAGCTCACCAAGTTATGTAGATTTTGCTGAAGATCCACCGTACTTCCATCATGCGGAATCCGATTAAGAAATCTATCCACATGAAATCCCAAGGTATCGAGATCGGAAACCTCAGATCGCGAGAAGATGGGCTTAACCAGATCTCTGGAACGTCTCCACGGAGCACCATACGTAGAGAGAATACCATTACCTAAGAATGTCTTGAAGAAGTTCTGAGCATCCGGCTTTCCGAAGTCCTGGAACTTGAGTGCTGTCACATATTGTATATTCTTTGCTTCTGCTGTATTGAAGATCTTGGTTCCGAACCAATTTTCTTCCCACGTGTTACCTAGTTTATTGAAATGTTCTAGGTCTAGTTTTGTTTGCCCTCCTGCTTGAGCGGCTTTTAGTCGCTTCACTATCAGATCGATGCCCCAGATAGGATCACGATGAGGATATTTAGGAGGCTTCTTGCAGCCGTGTTGCTTGGCGGCAGTAGCATAGATTTGATACGATGTCCACTTGAGGTAGAGGTACCCCAAAATGAGAGTTCCTCCAGTCGGAACTAGGAGGTTAAGTAAAGAAAACATGGATGACACAACTTCAATGAATAAGTGAAAAGCTTGTCTAATATGTGTCAAGCAGATGCGTTTTATAACAGGTCATGATGATACTTTGACTCGGACCTGAAAAAGCATAGTACACTAGTACGATTCCTTGAGAATGAGAGGATTTTCGTGCGCATAGATCTGTCAGAATTACCAGTACTCCTTTGCCATTGGATCTAGCGAACAAGGCTGGTTGGATACAATCTAACATCATGATCAATGCCCCATAGACCTAATCCTCCGACAAGGTCCTCATTGCAGAAAGTTCTGGCATCATATGCTAGGCAGTTCAAAAGACCCATTGTTGGAGAAACTGCTCTAATTGTTGGAGATGGGCTGCGATGTATCATCAATTGCTATACTGCGTCGGCCCTTTAGCCAATGAACACCCTCTGCCCACATAGAGTAACCCTAGTCAAAAGACGCGGGGTAGAGAATTTTGGGACATGCAGGTTCTTAAAGATAAGAAGATTGTATTTTATAGTTCTACCTTTTGTACGAGACTACCTTCCTACTTAGGTACCATGCTGATCACTTCTGCGGGTCCCTAAAACTATCCCTAGTATTGTCAATAGGCAATTTGGGTTAACGGGTAGGGCAGTAGGGCAACAACGGATTGTATCTAAAAGAATTGCTAACTTTAAATACGCAGGTTAATATATGGATTATTTTTTCTTCATTACGGTGCAAATACGGATTGAAAATTAATACAAGCCACTGGGTTCAAGTACGGATTGCTTGGAATATTGCGGCGGCCCGCCCATTAACAACACCGACTACCCCATTCTCAATAACCAATAAGGTCCAAGAATTATACCTAAACCAACATTTCTCAAAGTTGCATTTGAAGAGATATGATTACTTGCAGGAGCAACTCAATGGTAATGAGAGAGAATTCACACCACACATAATCAATGAAGGTTTATTGACCGACAACATGACCAGCTATTTATCCGCTGCAAGCTAATCATTTAATTTCGCACAAGTTGGTTCGAAATATGCAATTGAGTTGTATCGCGACGAGTGTCTGTCTACAAGAAGAATCTATATCATGGTACGACTTTGTTGGGCTTATGTTGGGAATTTGCAGCAAGTGCCATGGCTATTCGGACAGCAGAAGTGCTTGAATTGAGGGGCACCTTGATTATAAGATGTGATTCCAACTATCTCTAATACAATATACTCGGCTTTTACACCAGAAAACCCTCATATATTTGATCTGCTGTAGAAGATTTTGCTCCTTACTTCAATCGCCAAACATGTCAGACACCACGCATCAAGGGACCGTCGCACTCGGCACTTCAATGCTTGTATTGGCGACAATCACAACAGCAGGGAGATTCTACACACGAATCAAGCAGAATGCATCATTGAAAATAGATGACTGGCTTACTGCTCTGTGTTTGGTACGTCTTGCCCTGTCTTCTTGATTTTTACGCCCGCACAGCATTACTTCTCTCTCTTCCGCAAATGTTATACAGCAATCGTGACTCTAATTTTATATTTGTAGTTCTTTCTGGCTGGTACTGTAGGCACTGAGTTCTATGGTATGAGAACTTCAATTTGAGATGAAAGGAAAAGAGAAATGCTAATAATATGTAGCCGTCCACAAAGGTGTCGTAGGGTACCCAACACCCAAGAATCCCCAATTGGTGATTGATACCGCGGCGCTGAATTCAAAGGTATCTTCTAATCCTCTCCTATTATACACAAAAAGGCTCACCCAAATACAGCTATTCATCGCTTTCGACATATTCTCAGTTGCTACACTGGGATGCACGAAACTAAGCGCATTATTCTTCTATCGCCGAGTCTTCGGTACTAAAAAGCGTCGTGGCATTTTCGAAGCCCTGATATTAATTAGTGTTGCTATTGTTGTTCTGTGGATCATTGCCTTCGAGTTATTGTCAGGCTTGCAATGCGGGACTCATTTTTCGGCACTTTGGACGAGTCCAGCGGCGTATGAAAAATATTGCGAGAAGACATCTTATCCGTTCTTGCTGGGCTATGTTATTTCGGACTTCCTTTTGGATCTTTGGATTATATGCTTGCCTATTCCTTCGGTATACGATCCCATAAAGACGAATGTATGATTCGAGAGCTAATTGGCGTAGGTTTGGGGCTTGAAGACAACTCGATCTCGCAGATTTGGCATCATTGCCGTTTTCTTTTTAGCACTTGTGTTAGTCAAGCCGTACCACAGCCCTTGGATTGAGAGCTAATTGTGAATAGAAGTTTGGCCGCGAATATCGTGCGGCTAGTCGTGTTTGTCCAAGTTGAGGAAACAGAAAGTGGTGAGTTGATTGCATCTGCTTTCGTATTACCAAAACAAAGATATGTATTGACATGAATTTAGGGGGTCCAAATGCTGCTGCAAGCATCGATGTTCGACGTAAGTAGATATTCCCCATACCGGTGAAAATCCTAACTAACACAAGTTTTCATATAGTCGTAGATACGAAGTCAGAATTCTATACTCAATTAGAGGTAGGAATGGCTTGTATTGTAGTCAGTCTTCCATCTCTATGGCTTTCGAGAAATAAGGTTACGCCGGAATTGGCGGTTCATAGTATACGTAGTGCGGTCTCTCTTGCATCATTGGAATCCCCTGGCCCAATGAAAGACCGTACTGGAGAATCGGATATACCCGTCGAGTCGTATGAGATGTACGATGTTGAAAGTGGTAATCACCCGCAACTGCCGGATAATGTTCACATTAACCGGGCAGCTCCCCACGGCAGCTCGAAGTGAGGGCCAGCGTTGGGGGGTATGGAGACAGCGAGGATATTCGGAGTTCTACAATCTGCTAAGGTATAGAGTCGAACAGGGAGGGGTGGAGCAGATTGAGTCATTCGTTCAGTCGTTGGCGGAGGACAGTGAATTTGGGGTAATTTCAATATATAGAGCCGGGCGGTGTGGCGACGGCCATGGTGCTTCCTACAGCTGGTTGTTGTAGTATGAGAATTGTTCTCAGTTGTAACTAGGTTTCAGAGCAATAATTATGTGCATTTGGAGGCATTTCATGAGCTCGAATATCGCGTGAGTCTCCGGGCATTAAGGTCGTGACTCTTGATTATTATTGTGACAATGTTATGCCCACCTTGAAGCAACGCTACGAACCATTCTAGTAAGATATTTGCTGCGAAACCCTTTAAGACGCGGAGTGAGGTACGGATCCCCCTACACAGTGCGATTCGTTATGGGGTCTTGAGTGCGAAAACTTTGTGATAACGCAATGGCCAAGTACGATTTTAAGTTGTTGACCGAGGCTATGTCGAGCACTGCTGCGATCACTTTATTACAATCAATATAATATAGAAAACCAAAACACCCCACACCATTCAACAACATCTACCCAATCAACTAATAACTCAGCAACCCAAATCCCACATTCCCACACTATCTTCTACCCACCTCACAAACCACCCTCACACCACTAAACCACAGCAGCCCCTTCCCCCTTCACCGACTCCCTCATCCCCAGCTTCCCCATCGGTCCCTTCGCGAACCCCTTAACCCCATGACTCGTCTTCGTCGTGGCATACGAAACATTAATTTCCCTGGTACCACGCTCCAATACCTCTTTATCATATGCTCCTATTGCTTCGACAGATGATGTGCCATCTTTGATCTTTTGTATTGCTGCGATGAATTTGGCTGCGTCTTGGATTGCGTGGTTGAGGCCTTGGGCGCGATCTGTGATTTTGGGATGTTGTTAGTGTTGGGTATGGTGATGGTGGTGATTGGGCCAAATGGAGACGAAGGGGATAGGAAGGGGGTAGTAGGAGAGGGGAAGCTTACGAGGAGGGACGGCGTGAGCGGCGTCGCCGGCTAAGGTGATTCGGCCGTTGTGGTTGGGCCATTCGACTGGATCTTTCCAGAGCATGCAGATGTCGGCGGGGATCTAGAGATGGAACGGTTAGTGTGTTGCAAGTCACAATGGATATTGTATCTATCCAGTCCATAGAAACCATGAGAACAAAATACCTGTGTCCCCTCCGGAACCCACTCCAAAGCACTCTTCCACGGATCAGTCCAAACCCCAATCCAACCCTTCAACCACTCCAACCTCTCCTGATTACTCATCGCCACAATCTTTTTCTGTAGCAATAGATCATCCTGCTGAACGCTAAACAGAACTTGCCAGACCCACGTCTCTGGTTTATCTTGATCCGTAAGATCTAGATTGACAAACATGCATAAAGATTTCATCTTATCATTGATACCAAAATTCATTATCGGATGCAATTTGGGATCTTCTTTGAAATAGCGTGCTTGTTCAGCGGTATATTGAACCTTGAAGTTGAATATTGTGTATGGGAGGGGAGTGAGAGCTGCTTTGTCGCCGAGGAGGTTGGTTCGTACTAGGGACTTTGCTCCATCCGCGCCTACTAGATGAGTTCCCGTTCTCATAGTGCCGTCTTCGAAGATGGCCGTGATAGAGGTATCGGTTGACGTGATTGATACGAGTCTTTTTCCCCATTGAACATCCAGACCCTCTGCAAACAGGATTCTCATTTTCTTCCGACTTACACGCCACACTCCTTTTCCCGTTATACTATGAATGAGCTCACCCGATTCGCCGTCTTTGAATTTGATATCTGGCATTGTGCCGTGCGCATCTTGGTAATAAGGATCGCACTGAATAGCAGTGATTTTGGAAAGAATATCATCGGACAAACAGGAGCTGAAGTGGCTAGATCCCCAATGCAATGCCATCGACCAGTCTCGATCTCTTTCCGTGGAATATGCCGCTGGTGCGCGCTCAAAGATTTCGAAATCAATGCCCGCTTTCTTCAGACCCTGTGCTATCAGAAGCCCGGTTGTGCCTGGATGTGTCAGTTGCAGCCCGCTGTTGAGATACCTGCGAAAAGACATACCGGCACCAATGATCAAAACTTTCATTGCTAAGTGTCCATTCATGATGTTTCACTTCGCTTAATCCACCTTCTAAATATACCAAGAAATGAGTCTGAGATAAACAGCAACAGTTCACTCGCGCTCTGGGTGATGAACAACAAGCAGACAGCTGCAACGGACTTTATACCAACAGTGTGTCGTTACTTCGGATTAGCTACCAAACACCGAATGGAGCGGGGTATTTTCCATTCTCACCGCATTTCGAGCTGTCATCTTACACAACTTGCTGGTGTTCCACCACATATAATGTGCGATACTTATTGGTGATACGGAGATAAGTGACGTTGATCACCTTCGGGAATGAAACTTTATCACATTTATCGAATGCGATTGAAGAACGAACTCACCAATAGGCTTGGTACATGGTGTAGGGTCGGTGCCTCCCTCTTCAAACTGCACCTTGAGAGATTTCCATCTTTGGGGTGGAAATATAGGGACTGGGTCATTGCGACAAGATTTGGATATTCTTGGCGCATCCTATAATGGGATATCACCAATCAAATACTTCCCTTGCGCATTGTATAGAAAGCCCGTGAAGAATTCGATTGCGAAACCTTGTGGCTGACATATTGACAGGCGAAGCACTATAATATCCAAAGATCACAAATTGAATTGTACCAATGCCCGGGCATGGTCTACCCAATGGACAGAAAAGATAGCAAATAAACAATTATTAATACTACCATGCACGATAAGTGACCTCAGTCCAGAAGCAGTTACACAGGTGTAGAATCATGTCTGTGTTCCACTAAGACGCGATAATGCTCAACGTAACGAACTCTGACCCAACATTTAAATTTGAATAGGTAGCACATCCAAGCCATTGATAATATAACGCATGAAATCTACACTTAAAAGCAAAAAAAGACCGAGCGCACCTCTCAAGTATACTCGCTAGCAACTGTTCCCTCTCGTGTCTCACTCTCTTCGTCCTCTTCATCTTCCGAGATATCCGAGCTATTATCGGCAATCACCTTTTCAATCTTCTCCATACGGACAATAAATTCTTGCTGCAATTGTTTCAGCCAAGTGAGTAATGCGCCAGCCTCCATGGGACTATCTCGAAGCTGTTCTAATTGCACTTTCAAGCCACGAAGAAGCTTTCTTCGCTTGTTAATTGCGGCATCTCGGGAAGAGCTCTTCTTCGCCGTAGCTCGGTCGACAAGGGTTTTGGAGACATTCTGGGCTGTTTCTAAGAGCTTCGCGGGTAGATCAACCACACGTGCCAGTGCGATGCCGTAATGTTGCTCTTCAACACAACCTTGGTCAAGCTTATAAAGCATTGTCATTGTATTGGCATCACTCATATCGACTGAAAGATGATATACACCAACCCCCGGCCGCTCCGACATAATTTGTGCTACAATCCGTTAGCAGAAATAGATAACAGATGAATGTGAAGAGTCCTACCAAGTTCTCGGAAATGGGTTGCAAACCAGATTAATGCTCTACTTTCCACTAAAGCTTCCGCAATACTCAAAGCAATCGCAAGACCATCTCGTGTGCTAGTCCCACGACCGAGTTCGTCAATGATGGCAAGGCTCTTCTCATCAATATTTCTAAGTGAGTTGGTTAGCCAAGAAGCTACCATTTGGAATAGAGGTTGAATTCAAAACCTTAGAATAAACGCAGTTTCCCTCATTTCCGATGCAAAAGTGGAGACATTTGCTTCAATACTATCGTCCATCGACACCCTCGCAAACAATTGATGAATCATCGGGAACGAAGCATACGATGCCGGTACGAAACAACCAACTTGTGCCATAACACTCATGAGAGCAACCCCTCGGATATACGTGCTCTTCCCGGCCAT